>VDFB02281492.1:1030873479-1031032688 GCA_007258455.2 Sequoia sempervirens
CTATATTGTAATTGAAATTTTGTCATCTATCAACATCTAGTTATTAGTTATGCAATGTGAAGCAATGCTTTGAGTTTGAAAGATGTGCAATGCAATGTAATCAACGATATGAATATAAACTATAAAAATCTATTTTTTACATTTATTTTTTCTTTATTTTATTTGCTCTCTATATCTCTATGCTATGGAAATGCCTTTATAAATTTTTTTAAAAAAGTTTTTATCTCTTGTTCTACTTTTTTTTACCTTTTTTTTTAAATATGATTTTTTTCTAATTTTTTCTAGACTTTTCCTGATTTTTTCAAAAAATCATATACTTTTGGTTTGCCGATTTTTTCCCCAAAAGGTTTTTGCTGCTATGGTATAAACACATATCTTTTTGTAATATCAAGGATAATTTTTGAAACTTCCATGCATTGCTAATCTAAAAGGAAAAGTCTTTTGCCTAATCTATATGCAGCCATGCTTTTAACATTGTCAAAAAGAGCAAAACTTCCTGAATGATGCAAAGGAATGGTCAAGCAGTTCTAACTCTTCGCATGAGAGAAGAGAGATGTTGGAGAGTACATAAAGTAAGCATGAGAACAAAAGTGTAATGTGTTTTAGTTTGTAGTATTCCTCTATTTCTCTACAAATGTGTGATAAATTCTCAGTTCAATGATGTAGAACAATTTTTGAAAAAAGAAAGTTGTGTCACAATCCGCTTTCAATCTAGCAAGCAAAAATGAAAGCTCAGTCTCCTGGAATTAAAATGCTTGTTTGCAAAACAAATGAATAAGAATGAAGTAGTTAAGGTGTTTGAAGTGATTTAGATGTCACTTTTAGGGTTCCCTTGGGTGTGGGTCAAAGTCAAACTCCATAAAACATGAAAAAAATGTTCAAAAAAAGACTTTTTTGGATGCCTAGGCACGCGGGTTTTGTCTTGGTTTTCCTGGGTTCTATCTACATTTTGCTTGGGTTCTCTTGGGATCTGCTTGGGCGAACCAGACCCAAAAATGAAGGACCCTGGTTGAACCCATAGGCGAACCGAACCAAGACCCACACCACCTGAGCGAACCAAAACTAGAACTAGGGCTAAAATAGAAGAACCCGGTAACATAGATAATGTGTCAAGAAGTTGTCTACTTCATCTACTCTGAATATTATGTTTTGCAAGTGTTACATGAAGATTATGTATCCTTTGCTTAATTCAGTTGTTCCAATCAAAGGATTAAATATAAATTGGAATCTTTTTATCAATCATTTCATGGAATACCAATTGAAAACATGTTTTTTTCTTTTAGATACTTAGTTGTTTACTATTAATCAATTAATTTATTCAAGACAAACCATGAAGGACAACAATGACCAATGCTAGGGCTAACCAATTAATAAGTATACATGCGAATAAGTGAAGCATGCACATGTATAAGGGAAGCACAAGTAGTCACAAACACGTAAGCCTTGAAGTATACACACGAATACATAGTATACACAACTTAATATAAAATATATGCACAAATACAAGGTATACACATGAAAATGCATAAGTCACAAAGTATACATTGGAACACACGTAAGTCAAAAAGTATACATGTAAGTTGTAAAGTATACACTTGAATACACTAACTCGTATCTATTGAACCATGAATGTATAATGGAAATATGGACACCATCGATAAAAAATATTTGTATTAACCAAATAGCCATGTACGCATGCATCAATATATGTCAATATAAGTATAAAATATAGTTACAAATAGCCATATAGGCTTACGAGAATGCCATATAGGCATACAATGTCAAATATATCCAATACAAAATATGTACAAAATTGCCATGTCTAGGCATACAACAAAGGGCTCTGGAATCAAAATTAATTTCTCTCCATGCTCTGGAAATAAATTCTTTCCCTTTGTTTGGCGATTCGATGGCGATAAGTCTATCACTCATTTCTTCTATGCTCAAGGAGTGCTCCTGCTCCTCCTCCTAGAGTTTAGCTCCTGGTGAAGTTTTAACTATTACAATAAGAAGTAAAGACATTAATATATAGAAATTACATTATAAAAAATGATATATTTAAAAAAAATCACTTACGGCCATCTCACGATCACTCTGCATGATGAAAATATTTGCACACTGATGCTGAGGCATGCTCAAGCCCTGTATAAACCATCCAAATAGGAATTAAACTACAAATCAATAATGGTTTTATTTTTCACTAGAACTAACATCTATAACAACGAATGTAAATTGAAATTTAGTAATTTGGCTCATACCTCCCCTATCAGAGCCACTGAGGATTGTATAGCGGATGAAACAACGATATCCATTGCCCTTGTAACATTTGGAGGTTTTTCTATCACCAACATCTGAAAATAAAACAAAAAATTATTCAATCACAAAAAAGTTACAATAGCGATCCACGTCATGACTTATAATGTATGAGATCTAATGAACAAAATTTTGAGTACAAGTATTAAACTATATATTTATGATTATCATGCTTACTATTTTCCCTATCCATATCTTGTTCGAAAGGACATGTTTTTAGGCTTTTACCCATAGCAGCAAGCCACTGAACCATTTGATTAAATGCTTTTGTAGACATGTACGAAAAACTATGGTGGCATAGAGAAGGCAGTGAATTGTTTGAAAAAATGCCTCAAAAGAAATGGGGTCTCGTGGTGATGGCATGACATTACAAACAAATGCACGTCATGGCATTCCATCACCATAAGACCGCATTTCTTCCAAGCATTTTTTCAAAAAGTTCATTGCCTTCTCTATGGTATTATTGCTTACTGTTATTCTTTGATAGATATTTTTCTAAGCATCCATATAGTTTGTTGGAAAGTACCTATTTTAGGCTTTTAGCCATAGCAGTAATTGCAAGGAAGTGAGTAGTTTGATAAAATGCTTTGATGAACATGTATGAAAAATGTGGTATCATAGGAAAGGTGGTGAACAGTTTGAAGAAATGCCTCAAATAAATGTGGTCTCATGTGGTGATGGAATGGAATTCCATCACCATGAGACCACATTTCTTTGAGGTATTTTTTCAAACTACTAACTACCTTGTCTATGCTATTGCTTACTATTATGGTTTCATAGATTTTTTCCAAGCATCCATAGTTTGTCGTGCTAGTGCACCTTTACAAGCACATGCCTCCATGTGAAGTAATTGCATCGTGCTGCTTATGTTGACTTTCTAAACAACTATATTGTATAGTTGAAATTTTGTCATCTATCAACATCTAGTTATTAGTTATGGAATTTGAAATAATGCTTTGAGTTTGAATGATGTGTAATGCAACACAACCAACAATATGAATATAAACTACACAAATCTATTAAGTAGAATTCATTAGTTAAGTTCTCTTTATTCTATTACCTCTGTGTACGTTTGAGTAAATCCACTGACACTAGGAGGTGTTTCCTTGAAACCTCCAATATTACCCTATTCAACATCCAAAATCACATATTAAAATACCATTCATAAAACAATGCTATTAACATGTAATAAATTTATAATTGTTTACTAGTTACATATCCCACTAATAGGTGTACTGCATAAATAAGTAGGTGGAGGACCGGTGTATCTAGTCTCAACACTGTGACCTTGCAATTTTATTAAAATAATAAAACTAAATTAGTTAATCTTGCATTTCAGAATCAAATTTAATAAATTAAATTCAATGAACATGTTGAATTTTGCCCGAGTATTAATGCCATATGCGTCATGCAAAATGTCAGCCATCCTCTCCATCCTCGTAGATGCATATAGATTCTGCGTAGCAGCATACAAATCTTGTGTAGCATCCTCCTAAGTGCCAGTGTGGTCATATGAACAAGTCGCCCAACAAGATTGACACACATGGGTTCAACGACCACCACTCAAAGACTCCCCTGGATGGCGCTGTACAATAGGGCTAGTATGATGGATGAAACTTCAGGTCAAAGTGCTAATTTCCTGCAATGTCTCTACATTGGCACTCTCCTTCGCAATGACATGAATAACAATGTGCTCATGAGGAGGCCTAGCGAGAGGTTGTCTCCCTTGCCACGTAGGATCTGGCTATGCACCGGGCCTATCTTGAGCTGAGCCCCCACCTCTCCCCTGGAACTTCCTCATATCAAAATAATTTGGGATTTGGTTCAATACAAACTCACTGTATAGTTTCCTAAGAAAATATTGGGGGATTTCACAATTGTTGCACGGTGGGTAATTAAAGACCAAGTACCACCTATCATAAAAACGGTTCCTAATCTCTTGGTGGTGGCACCAATGAATAGGAAAGCTCTTCGTATTGAGGCTAAGATTTTGATGTGTTCTAGGGTCAGTGAATAAAGAGCACAAATCACCTTTAGTAATTTTTAAATCTTTTACTTGTTTATATTGTAGTTTATCTACATAATATTCCCTAGCTTCCTGCCTCCTATCTTGCCATTCAGTTATTTGTTGGGTAATTGAATCTACATTTTTTAACATCTCTTTCAATGAATTTGCTAGGGTCATTCTTTCTGTGGTTGAAGCATTTGGATCACTCAACCTACTGATAAAATCCTCAATTTTTTTTTGTTGTTCTTAATTTCACTCCTCAAATTTTGTTGAGTGCCAGGAGGGTGTTGAGTGATTGGTGGGGGAGGTTGATTTTGTTGTTGAGGATTTGCAGGATCATTTGCATCTCCTACAAATTAAAAAAAAAAAATCAAATCTAACCTAAAACAAACAAAATCAACTTGAAACTAAGAAATTCAAAACAAATAGCAAACAATACTTGTACCTCTCGCACCTCTTCATTGTCATGGCACCATCTTTGCAAAGAAAAAGCAACTGTTATTGATGAATTTTGTAGAATGCCTCCTCCTAGAATGCGAGCACGAAAATGAGGGTTTTTGGCCACAGGCAGAGCAAAAAAATAGACAATAGAAAATGAATCACTTTCACTTTTTTTTTTCTTTTAAAATGAGATAACGCGAGCACGTTATAACGTGCTCACGTTATGTCATTTTCAATTTTTTTTGGAATTGGCCACAAAAGTGTAGCGCAACTTCATGCACCTGCCCAATAGGCATATTCCTTGTCCTTCAAAATGGTTCAAATGTGCTGAAAACCAGCTAGAATGCATGAGAACAAGAAAAGAGCCTAACAAAGAATAGAGAAACAAAACACAATGAGGAAAATAAGATATGTCTCAAAATATTGCTAGGGTGGAACTTAATGCACAAAAATAAACCTCTAGCCTTACTACAAGGCTTCTTAGCCAAAGATTGGGAAAGGAAAGGTATTATCTCTTTCAAAGATATTATATGTGATGGATCTCTTAAATCTTGGGTGACTCTAAGTAATGAGTATGATCTCTCCTCTACTCACTAGAGAACATACACATTATTGAGAGTCCTTCAAAGGAATTTTGTTCATTAATAGTAATATAGATTGTTGTGGTAATTAATGTTGTAATAATCTAACCAAATCAAGATGGAAGGATGACAATGAATTTTGTAAAATGAGACCAAAAAAGTTTTATAATTTGTTATGTAACTCATACCATTGCACTGAATATGCTAACAACTGCTTAGACAACAACATTGGATTAACAAATTGAAAAAATATTTAAATGGAACTAGAATGGGGTAGTAGAACCCAAAAAAGCATGCTTCAAATGGTTGTTGTTATTAAAGTAACTACCTTGGTCTTCTGATAATCCAAATTTAGACCTATGTGGGCTATGTACAGGAAACCTAAAAATATTGATCATATCTTTTTTGAATGTTATTTTGCAAGAGAGGTTTGGTTAATATTCTGTGCAAAATTGTGTGGGTGGGGGGCCTTAGAACATATTAAAAAGTAAGAGACTCTTTCTAGTCAAATAGAGGGAGTTGATAAGTTTACTAATTTAATTTGGCTTATTTTATTTATTGAAATTGTATATGGCTATTATGGAAAGCAAGGAATGAGGAAATTTTTTGAGGTAGGTTGAGGGTACTTACTAAGTTAAATAGAAGACTCATCTTTCACAACCTTTATGTGAAGGTAACAATGACATTGGAGGTCTCCAAATCAAATTTTCCAATGCTGGTTAAGGGAAAAAAAGTGGAGATAACCAAAGATGAAGTCAAATATGCAAGGCATTGGCCTTTCAACATAGAAGACAACATACCTTTTAGGAAAAACTACATGGAATTTCAAAGGAAATATATAACATCCTAGAACTACAAATTAGAAATGTTGAAGAATGACCTAGGCATGGAGGTCCCAAATTCCACATGAACCATGATGACCAAGGAACAATCAAGATAGTTAGATCCAATTCATAAATTTCCCAAATAGAGCCATCTCTGGGAGCTGCTATGATATGGATAGATGTAGTGAGAGCTGAAACTTCTAAGAATAATTTGTAAATCCTAATGCTATTCTTTTTTGAAAAAAAAAGCTACACTATGAGCCATGAATTAGCTAAATAGTAAATTAGATTCAATTCTGGTATAAAAATGTAAGAAGTCTTTTTTTTATATTTATAAACTATCCTTAATATTAAATTTTTTTTTTGCTAGTGTCCATTTTTTTTCAAAAACCTACATATGGTATTTTTTGTCTCATTTTTTACCCATTCATCAAAATTTGAAACACATTATAGTTTTACAAACTAGACTTTATTCTTTGCACATTCAACAAAACAATTTTTAATTAGTTTCCTAAAAAATTAGGGAGAGCACACTCAATTTTCTATTTTTCAAGGTGTGTCCACTTTGAAAATTTGTAAAAAATCATATATTCATTAAAAAATAGTAGAAAAGTAGGGTATGAACTACATCGTGTTAGCTAATTTCTCATCAAAGCAGTTTTTAAAATATTAAAAAAATGTTAACATTTTAGGGGGAGCACACTAGATGCTATGTTATATTTTTTGATAGAAACAAGAGAACTTTGTGTGCCCCCCCTTTTTGAACCTTGTAATCTCCCCCATTTAAAAAAATAGTAGTTTAGAAAGTAGATTCAGAGAACTACGACTCTTTTTCTTGTTGTCTTCAAATTTTGAGTGTAACTATCTTCAATTTCTTATCCAAAGCTAGTCTTTCCTAATTTAAAAAAAAAGTGGCCACTTAAGACCCCTTTTTGGTCCCTCATTTCCCTACATGTATACCCCTCAAGATTACAATCTTTCAAACCTTCAATAATATTTTTTGTTTTGAAGGTCCGTAGACCCTTTTCTCTTATGTGGCCTAAGATGTGGTACCATAACATATTATTTTCTATAGATAACTTAGAATCAATCAAAATAGCACCCTTAAGTATGAACATTCATTAAAGAGGAAAACATCTCTTTATGAGTTAATAAAAAGAGCACTCTTATGTACCCAAAAACCATGACTATTAACTAAAGAGAAAACGGTCTATTTACCTAATGAAGTAGCCACAAAATTACTTTATATTGAAGTATTATTGCACTAAAAAATGCATGCATCAAGTTTAAACAATGTTTCCAATCTACTACTTCTAGGAATCACCATAACACCTCTTACTATTTTAATACCTACTTCAGAAAACTTCACCAACACACCCACATCTATTTGTTTGCTCACAAAAAGTAAATTATCTACTAATCGTGGGATATGTAAGACACCATCAAATCTCCTAACTCTATCCTCAAGAAATTTTATGTATATGCTACCATGGAAAACAATAGATAAATAAGAATGATCATCCAAGTACACCTTAACACATTCATACTTTTCATACTTATAGAACCAATGCTTATTTGAGGTCATATGAAAGGATGCACCTACATCAATTAACTATGCATTCTCACTTACATGAGTGGAAAAAGCTACAATGAATGTGCCACAATTTCCCTTCTTAGACCTAGACTTAAAATAAAATTTCTTCTTCTTTGCACTTCTTATCGAAGTGACTAGGTTTACTAAAGTTTTAACAAATGGTTTTGTACTTTTTAGGAGATTTAGATCTCCCCTTGGACTTGAATCTATATTTTTCATGCTTCTTGTTATTTTTTTTCTTATTTATTTTGGTCTTTGTTGAATGATCAAATCCTCTTTAGCTCTTAGAAAGACCTTCCTCCTCATCTATTTGTAAAGAAAAGAACTAGTTCAATATCCTCTAACTTAAAAGTAAAAAAAGGTGCTCTTAATGGCCATGAATAGGTTGTCCCATGAGTCTAGCAATAAACACAAAAAAGTTTGTCATCCTTTCTTATCATCCATCTTTACACCCATAGAGTTTAATTGAGCCACCAACATGTTAAATGATTCCATGTGTTCTTTAATATGTCTACCTTCTTCCATCCTAAAGGAATAGAGATTTTTTCTCGAGAATATTTTGTTCATTAAGGATTTTCCTTGATAATTCTCTCAAATTTTCTTCCATAAAATATTTTGCAATGGGTTATTCATGGACATTGTTAAGAAATAATCTGCAAGGCACAATCCACTTAAACCCTTTATTTTTTTTATCTATTATATCATATTGAGATGCTTGAGTAGAACTTGTAGGCCTCTAAACATTTGTATTGCTAACATCCCACAAATTACATTCAATCAACATATATTCCACTTTTAGTTTGCATAACTCAAAGTTTGTACATACAAAATTTTTACTTAAATCCTCCTTAATGTTCTTTCCATCTTTATTTCCTACAATAAAGATCACAAAGTTCTCCTTCTACACAAGGTCCCACTCAAACAATGATTAGCTCCAAAAACCCTCTACCCAACAACTAATACAAAGGTGATTAGTCTGTGATACCACTTGTAATGTTCAAAGCAAGGTATGTAAAAATAACTTCATACTTTAATCATGAAGGGAATAATGTATAGAAAAATAAAAAAATAATCCAAACTTATTATAGAAAGTAGATAAATATAATATTAAATAGATAAATAATTAGGCCATAACATATTGATTTACATGGGGAAAAACTTTCAAAAGAAAAACCTCACACTCCAAACCTTGCATAATGTATTACCAAACCTCAAAGAGGATTGCAATAGATTTGTAATGCATGTTTCTATATAGGAGTATTTTACTACCAATAAACTTATAAAAATATTGGTAATATTCCAACAATACATGTGTAATTGTAAATTCTCATATGAAACCACTTCATTAGATACCAATTTATAGACCAATGAACAAGTTGGATTGCCACAAATGATTTTTAAAATCATGTTAGAAAACTCCCAAAATTTGGTACCCAACTTGGGCATAATTTCCAATACCACCCATGAAAATTCCATGTCACTTGCTAAAAATAGCATATCAATAATTCATCTATAACTCCCATTTGGCCCACTCAACCTAGGCACCCAACTTTTCATAACTTCCTATCTCAAAATAGGCACCATATGAAAAATAATAAAGCCTATCATAGTTGGTCAAGATCCTAAAGTAACTGCCCCTAGTTCTTCCCTCTTACATGTCATAAGATACCATCATAACTTGTCATAATATCCCATAAAAGAGGGGAATTCCAAATCTTCTATATTTACCCCCTTATGATGACTTACAACTCATAAACAAAGTAGTGACACATGACATTAGATGTCTTACACAAATTTCAGTGCCTCATTTGAGTTGGAGCACAAATATTAAATACAATACAATTAAAATATGTCATATAATTTATGAAAAAGTCATATAATAAAGTAATTAAATCAAGTACTTGGAAAGGTTGAGACACATTAATTCTCAATATTTCTACATTCTAATATTGTCATGGTTAATCTTGAGATTGTTGAGCCTAACTAACTTAGGCTCCTCATTTTTTTGCATAACACTTTCTATTTGATACTTAGTGTGTATATATGCTGTAGCATTGTTGTGCAATCTATTCTTCTCTAAATTAGATTCATGTATCTTTGCAATAGCTTCACCATGATCATTGTCATGGAAGTGATATCCCATAGCCTTGTCATAGCCATTTAGTTCTCTCCACTCTTGCACAATAATTTCACATAGAAAAGCAATAGATATCCCAAGCACGTACTACAACTAAAATATGGACCTACTCACAAGCCTATATCACTATAATTGTATTTGTGATGCACTTGGAAAACATATTTGCATGTTGAAGGTAGATCTCATAAGCTTAGTTCTCATAACTAATGCCACTTCTATTCTATGAATAAGGACGTAGAAAGTCCATCTAGAAGAAGTCCAAAAAATGAAAAGAGGATCTAAAAGTTGAAGGTTAATAGAGGTTGTAGCTTTCTCAAGCTCGGTAGCACAATGCTTAAGAGTGTTCAGGCATCCATATCGATAGTGAGCATATAAGGTGCTTGTTGTTGGTCTTCTTGCTCCAATTCCTAGTGGTCATGGGAATGAGTGCTCCTCCTATGCATCCCTTGATTGCCCCTACTTGAATTATACATATAGCCTTGCATCCACTCTTATTTGGGTAAATTGAATACAATAGAATTTATATAAGTTGAGCACAATATGATATGATTAAGATACAATCCCATTTGATCTCAAGTTTAATGCATATAAAAAAAAATCTAGTGATTAAAAATACAATATTTGAAAAAAAAAAATTAATATAAATTCTTGATGTTAAATAAAAGATGATTGAAAAATTAACAACCAAAAAGAAAACTAACACGATTTCTCAATATAAAACAACTTCTTCACTAAAATCTACCACAAAATATAACCTATTGAAAAAAAATATAATAACAATTTTATTTTTTTTCATAAAGATAAACTTCATGTTACACTTCAATAATTTTTTTATTGTTAGGGTCCTTCACTCTTGAAAAAAGAAAGAATCTTTTGACTCCTTGAAACTTTCGAAAAAAATCTCAGTATAATCAACCCATAATTGACGTGGTTTTATCTTCTTAAACAAATGAAAAGAATTTTCTATCCCCTAAGAATCTTAGCCCACGATTTAGTCTAGTTTTTTATTGAAGTTGTCGGCTCGCGTCATGCAAAGTCAAACAAGGAGTCTACGGCTGCTCGGTTTTAATTGACAGTCACTAAAGGAGCTCAAAAAACCGAACTGTTTAAGGTGTAGATTCATTCCCGATAAATTGGAGTGTCTATATTTTTAAAATTGATTATATTTTCATTATATTCTATGATCTATTATCAGGATTCTCATGGAAGATCATAAAGTATGATGAAAAAGTTGATAAAAAACTGAATTTCTTTTTACATAATCAAAATCCAGATATATGAAACTGTGGAAATTTCGTTTTTCTAATTGAATTTGGATTGAAACTGTCGAAATTTCATTTCTTTAATTGAATTTGTTTAAAATGAAACATCAAATATCTTTTTCTGCGTATAACGAGAACTAGACAATATCAAGGTACAAATTATAGTATTATGCATCGGCGATGTTATGGATGTACAACAGAAGTTCAGAAAAGCGGCAGCCTAACTAATAACAATCTGCTCGGCTTTCGTCTTCTGCAAAGAGTCTTAAGACAAATAAAAGATGGAACAGTAGAATCGACAAATCCAATTTTGTCTGTTCAAAGCTTGACCTTGCATTTCTTCGCGCTGATGTTGACACTAGTGTTTTCATACAGCCTGTCGACCACCAGGTCACAGCGCACGCGGAAAGTAATTTTCATGCTTTTCAGTTTCCCAAACTTGATCTTCACTGGAACATCCGCCTTCATATGCAGGGGAATGCTTCCCTGCTGCTGCTGTGCATTCAGCGAAGTAACCATCTTACTGGTAATCTGGACTCTAGTTCCTGTGAGAATAACGTTCAAATTATCAGCATTCTTGTGGCCCTGGTAAAACACAGGCATTTTGCCCTTGCAGAGCTCCGTGCCGGCGTAGAAAACCCCAATATAGCTTTCGTCTAAGTAATATATGCCGATCATTTTATTCGGATTCGTGGCTCTCACACCCACCGCAAACTGCGACGAAACAGTAGCGTCTGAACCGACGGAGAAGCTGATAATCTGAATGCTGTCGACTGAGTATCTGGGTATCCTGGGCTGGAAGACGGAGTAGAGAATGGCGGCAGCAATGATAATGGCTACAATTAACAGCAACAGTAGGCAAAATGTCCACCACAGGAAGAGGCAGCAGAAATTGGTGCGGCGCTCAGGAGGGCTGGAGGAAAATCTGGGGGTCTGCCTTGTGGGAAATCGACCGCGCAAAACCTGGCCCGGATTAGCGGCGGGGTCTACATTTTTGGGCACGAGGGTCGATTTGGGAACCAGAGGAGCACTGGGCGTCGGACTTTTCCATACGGCCTTCTCTATGTCCTTTTTGACCTGATAAACCCGCTGGGCTTCTGCCATGACTGTGTTATAACTTCCCTCCCCGCCCCCGTTTTCAGCTCAGAGAGAATTGATCACTGGGCGTTGTGATGGAATGCCTATGAAAATCTGGTTAAATGGGGAGGCAGGAAGATCTGCGGGCTGTACAGGAACTTTCAAGGCAAGCAGTTAGTCGTGTGGGTGAGCGCACGGTGAGATAGATTGTGAAGAAAATGGTGAAGGAGACCCGAATTCACTTTGCGCAGATGTCGGGAGCCGCAGTGTACTGTCACTACCCATCCTTCCCTCCCTCTGTTTTTCACACGATTTTCACCTACATCACTCCGTTTTCTAAGTTTCTTCGACCGTTCCAAAACGCTTCGTCGTTTTGACGTGTTTTTGGCTTGTTTGAGAGTTTTTAGATCCTCAGATTGTCGGACACGTTTTCCTGTGTATTTCAGTGCGGGATTTGGATGTGGTGGTGTAGTTGGTAGATTTGTAGCGTGGGCTGAGATAGGACGCTAATGACTCTTGTCTTTGTCTTAATTGACTTTCGAATCCCCTCGAGCAAATTTTTTCAATCAATTGTTATCACTTATCATTTCCCCCAGATTTATAGGTATATTCTCTTTAGTCCCGGAAAATTTTCAGTGCCAAAAATATCGCCTTTCCATCTCATACACACTTTTATTCTTCTTAATCCCTTGAAAAATTTCGTCCTTCCCAAAATATCTCCTTTCATCTCATACAGACTTAAAACACTGATTTTTTTAACCGTGAAAAGTGTGAATACGGTCATACGGCCGTCAAATTTAATCGACTGGTCTAAATTTTGTTGTTGTCCATGTTAATATTAGTTTTTCAAAAGTTTAATGAGAGGATAAATATTTCAAAATTCTAATGAGAGGATAAATATCTTAAATCATTATGAGAGTTGACATTGGTAATATGAAGAAAATTGAGAAGATAAATATCTTAAATCATTATGATAGTTGATATTATTAATATTAAGATTATATCAATATAGAATATTTGTTGTGTATAACAATTATATAATAATTTAATAGATTTTACATGTAGATGAAAGAGTTAGGTCAAGTCTAACAATGAATTTTTATAACAGCCTAATCCTCAAGATATAATTGTTATACACAACAATTATTAAATAATATTAAAATCATTTATTAATTAATGATTTATCTTTGGAATTAATTTACTTTAATAATTCTTAATAAAATTTAGGTTCAAATTAATTCTTAGTAATTTTAATTGATCTAAATTATATGTAATAAATATTTCTCAAGTTTTATAATAATGCTAAATGTCAACAAATTTTATTTATTTATTTATTTTTAAAAATTATACTTTATAAATTTGTCATTTACTAGTGTTATTGGTTTATATCAAAGTATTATAGTCTTTCTTTATTCTCACTCATAAACATGTCTTAAATGTTGTAAATATTTATATGTATTTGTTTCTTTATCAAATTATATTAAGTACATTATTTATGGATATTATTGTAGAGGAAAAAAGTGCACACTCTTGCATATTTTCTTACTTGTTTTACACTTCCTTGGTTTAAGGTCTTTGATGCCTAGTTTTGGCACATGATTTGGCTATTTTTTTGTTCTTATTGACCTCAAGCTTGAATCCAATACTTTGTTATGCCACATCCCTATGTTCCATTTTTGGACCTAGTTGCCATTAATGTGTACTTATCTCACACATGATCACTAATGTGATTTTATCCCTTAGAAGGAGATCATACACATAGATACATTCCCTTATTCCCAAAATTCAAAATCTTGCATTCTAAGGCCAACACTCTTAAGAAAAAAAACCAAGATATTTACCATCAAGGAGATATCACAACACATGTCTAGGAATTACATATAAGATTCTAGAAGGTTTTGGACCTTTCCCACCAATCTAGGTATTCACCTTCACAAGATGAAAAATACAACCTAGACTCTAGGAAAAAAATGACAATTACCTAGGTTCTCAAATGAGATAGTCAACTTTGCAACCCCGTCTTAATACTTCACAGTCATAGATGCTCTTATAACATAGGTCCTTGTCATTAATGCAAGGAAAACCATTGCCCAACATTAGTACCAAAAATCAAAACTAAGATTTGCTACCAAATATAAGAAAATACCTACAAATGTTACCAATACCAAAATTCATGCACAAAACTCTTAATACCAAAAATGAAATGAAATACAAACAAATTTTCTACATTAATCATAGTATGAAATAATTGCCACTATTAGTTCTATAAGGAAAGATGTCACAATGTTATCTCTAATCTACATAAATTCTAGCAACATCATGGCATAAACAACAAATAGAAAAATAAAGGAAAGAACAACGACATGAGAGAGATACATCATACAACTTTAAACATTGATTTTTTTAACCGTGAAAAGTGTGAATACTCATACGATTGTCAAATTTAACTGTATTCTTGCCTCATTTACCTAAGTTTTGTTTTTGTAGATGTTAATATTAGTTTTTCAAAATTTTAATGAGAGGATAAATATCTTAAATCATTATGATAGTTGATATTTGTAATATGAAGAAAACTAAGAAGATAAATATCTTAAATCATTATGACATTTGGTACTATTAATATTAAGATTGTATCAATTGATATAGAATATTTGTTGTGTATAACAATTATATCTTGAGGAGTAGGCTGTTATATAAAGAGTCATTGTTGGAAAAAGAGATTATTGTTAGACTTGGCCCAACTCTTTCATCTACATATAAAGTCTAATAAATTATTATATATATATATTTTAAAATAATTAATAAAATAAATAATTAATTAATTATTTATATTTGAAATTAATTTACTTTAATAATTGTTAATGAAAAGTTAGATTCAAATTAATTTGTAGTAATTTTTATTGCTCTAAATTATAGTTAATAATTCGTTCTCAAGTTTTCTAATAATGCTAAATGTCTATAAGAATTTTTATTTACATTTTAACAATTGATACTTTATAAATACATGCCATTTACTATTTATTGGTTTACATTAAAGTATTTCTTTAATATTCTCACTTATAAACATATCTTAAATGCTAATAAATATTTATATTTATTTATTTCTTTATCAAATTATATTAAGTACATTATTTATGCATATTGTTGTAGAGGAAAATAAGTGCACACTCTTACATATTTTCTTACTTGTTCTACACTTCCTTGGCTTAATGTCTTCGATGCCTAGTTTTAGCACATGATTTGGCTATTTTTTTGTACTTATTGACCTCAAGGTTGAATCCAACACTTTATTATGCCACATCCTTATGTTTCATTTTTGGACCTAGTTGCCATTAATGTGTACTTATCTCAAACAAGATTATCACTATGATTCTACCCCCTAGAAGGAGATAACATAGACAAACACATCCCCTTATTCCCAAAATTTAAAATCTTGCATTCTAAGGCCAACACTCATAAGAAAAAGCAATCAAGACAAACTGCCAAGGAGATATAATGAAAAATGTCTAGGAGTTACATATAAGATTCTACAAGGTTTTGGACCTTTCCACCAATCTAGACATTCACCTTCACAAGATGAAAATACAACCTACTATAAGACTAAATGACAATTACTTAGGTGCTCAAATGAGATAGTTAACTTTGCAACCCCATCTTAATATTTCACAATGTCATAGATGCTCCTATAACATAGGTCCTTGTCATTAATATAAGAAAACCCATTTCCCAACATTAATAAAAAATCAAAATTAAGCTTTGATACCAAATATAAGAAAATACCTACATTACCAATAATAAAATTCATGCACAAATCTCTTAATACTGAAAATGAAATGAAATACAAATAATTTTATACATTAATCATAATATGAAATAATTTCCACTATTAGTCCTATAAGGAAAGATGTCACAATGTTACCCCTAATATACATATTCTAGCAACATCATGGCATAAAAGAAAAAAATAAAAAATAAAAGAAAGAACAACCACATGAGAGAGAGACATGAATATAATTAAATGGGGAAATGCATTTAGAAAAAAATTAACCTCCAAAATGCCAAAACCAATGTATTTCAAATAATAATAAAAATTAAAATATAATATCAGGCTCTAAGCGTTAACATGGAGATCAATACTCTCAATCAATGAGGAAACCATGTGCAAGAAATAACCTTCTACAAAATAGAGAAACCATTGTTGCTATTTAATCAAAAAATAAATGAGAGCCAATGTTCCACTCCACACTCCTAAAGATCTATTTAACAATCAACTCAAATATCGATATGCTTACCTCAAGATTTTCTCATGTCAATGAGCAAGTACAAGATGATGAATAACCTTCATCCAAATCCTTCTATTTATAGGTGATAGAGAAACAAACAAGGGAAAAATTATTAGAAGCTTGTTAGAGTTGGCTATGTAGATACCCAAGATCTAGAGGCCAAATGGAAAGCACAAAGAGATCAATATGCAATGCTCAAGATTATAATAGAATTGATTATCCAAGAACTCAATATGATTTACACATGAGACCACCTGATTATATAGACCCAAGGTGAAACATAAGATGCCATAATATTATGACACAAGTGTCTTAATCTTACAATATGAGACAACTTATCATAACTACCTACAAAATGATAAAATCTAAACATGACAACGGAGTCTTCTAGAAATAATCTTAGGACCTAAGTAAACTAAACATGTGAATATGTCCCCTAAGTCCCTAGTGAGTGAATTAACTAGGTACAAGACATTTATTCACACCAGCATCCCCCCTTAAGTGCAACTTAGGGAGTAGATTATTATGCAAAGATGCAAGGATGGGTCCCGAATACTAGGCCATGTTAGGTACCCATGTACATATGCAAATGATATCTCTCAAAAATGGAGAAAAGGTGAAAACCCAGTGGGACAAAACTCCTCCCCAAAAGACAAATGAAATACAAAATACTCTCAATGAAGACTGAGAAGGAAAAAACCCCATGCAAGGGTAAAGACCCCCCATAAGAGAAGAAGAAGAAGAGAGAAAATGCAACCCCACCTCAATGGTGAGTCTCCTGCAATGGTAGAAGCTCAACATTGAATGTTGAAGATGATCCAATCTTGTTGAATAGTGTCTCCATGTCAATGCCAAAAATTGAAACACTCCAAATAGGCATTTTAGGCCATAGAGTTGAAGATGTCAATCCAAAATCCAATAGAGATGAATGTAGAACACACCCCAAAGACAAAGATTCCTCCTCTAAATACAAAGAAGCATCCTCCAAATGGTGTCCAAAAGTATCCACACTCATGTCAAACTATAAAGGATGATCATGTAGAGAATCAACAAGAGGGTCAGAGTGTTCTCTCACAATAACTGAAGAAGGATCATCTTCATAAAAGAAAAGATGTATGCAATCAATAGTGTCTCCAAAATTTGAAATGTGAGACTCAACAAATAACCCACCAATGTCTATCAAGTATGCATCCCATGTGGATGTAGCTAGAGGACGATGAAGATCCTACTACACTGGATCACAAGAAGCCATATATGTAGCAACACAAGCATCGACAAATGCAACAGTAGATGGAGGAGATGAAATGCAATGTTCAAGAATGAGATTTGATGTGAGAAATCCCAAGTTCATGTATCCAAAGGTCTCCTCAATATCATGGTTCACACTAGAAGTGTGATCAATAGTCGAAAGAACAAAGTCATCATCAAAAGAAAAATCTACAGAGGTATACAACCAAGATGAAAAATCAACCATCATAGTAGGAAGAATCTCTCTACTCTCCAACCCTTTAATGATAACTAAATTAGGAGTGAATTCCACAATCCTCCCATCTCCACGATGTGTAATTTAATACATGAAAAGAAGATTGTTTGATAAATGAGGTACACACAAAATGCCATTGAAAGTTCCCTCCCCAATACCAATAGACCCCTTCCCAATTACACTCATGTATGTAAATTGTTTCCCATCAAAATAGGATACATAACACAAGGCTTAAAAGAAGAGAATATGGATTATGAAGATGCCATATGATGAAATGATCTTGAATCTAGAAGCCATCTCCTTTATCATAACCTGTAAAAGCACAAAGAGATTTCCCTTTATTTCCTAATGTTTAGAAGCCAAACTAGCACAACCTTTTTCCTTTCTAGAATATTTTGAAGAATAATAATAAGGTGACTCAAACATTCTGGAAGGAAAATCAATCTAATTATTTTTGAAAAGATGTTTCAATTTATCAATATCCTTCTTATAACAAGAATGATCATCATGTCCATGCTTCTTGCAATATGAACAATTGGTCTTCTCCTTCTTAGATGATTTCTCTATGGAAGAGAATTTATTATTTGATTGATCTAAATGTCGATTATTCTATATCATGCTAATCATTTGAACTCAAGTACAATTTCCTAAGTTTTCAATTTCAAGTAAATAAACTATGTAACTTAACCATTGCCATAAAATTTTTCTTTTCTTTATAGAGAACAAATGAACATAGATGTCATAACAATAATTAACATTGGTTACATTTACAAAATAATATTTCACATATTACAATATTCCAAAGAGCATGTACAAAGTACATACAAAGCTCAATCGAGCTTCCAAGCAATAGTTATAGATGGTCCAGGAATCTCTTTTCAAATCTTGGTCTTTTGTCACTTGTTAAGGAGGAGAAGCATCACTCAAGCACTTTTTTGCCAACCATAGACTCATATGCGGTCCCCCGCACATCTACGATATGATAGATGGCCCTACCCTTTGACAAAGATATTGGTGGAGTAATCTTGTAACAACAACCACTCTAAGCTTAGTGTTGTGTACTAATTGTCTAGAACTTGTAAACCCTACAATCTTGAACTAGCATGCATAAATGGATCATGGTGAATTAATAGTGGATCCAAGGAAATCACACTACTTTGGCCAAAGTGTTCTCATTCAGTACTTCAAGTGTTAGTCATCCTAATCACATACACTAATCAAGCTTGATTTGACTTTAGGCCATTATAATCTATGCATAGGAATTTCCTCCTATGGGTACTCTTTAACCCTAGAAACAACCTATTCCATTTCCCAAAAACTCAATGGTATTTCTACCCACAAGCATAAATACAAGTTACCCTCCCTTCAATGGATAATCAAATCCCAGGTGTAACTTACAAGCTATCTAATATAATCAAATAACTTTGCAATGAATAACCCTTAAGCTATCCTTGTTTAATCATACTTAGTATACTTATACTAATGAAAAACGATCCCTCCTATTATGGAGTAAATACAAGAAATTTCATAGAAAAGCATAAAACAACTTCTTTTCCTTTCCAAATCAAATGCTATGATTTCCTAATGCAAGTATTCTCAAGCAATTCCAAACAAAGCATTCAAATCTCATTCTTTAATAAATAAAGACAAATAAGTGAAGACTAGATCCTCATGCCTGTAATACGCTTAACCCAATTGATTGACTTGATGCACAACCTTCTATTGAAAACTTGCTAGCCTTCACTTTTCCACTCAAAGTGATACTTCACTATGTCCTCTTTCATAAGATAACTCAATGCTCTCATAAAGTAACTCTAAGCTCTCTCAAAATAATTCTAAGCTCTCACAAAATATAACTCTTAGAATATTTGCAATAGAATAAACTTTTAAAATTGCGCGTCCCAAATGAACAATCAATTCCTCTATTTATATTAAAAGATGATTCCATGATCACTACAAAATAGGTGAGTAATTTGACATCATGCACCATGCAAGTTGATTCAGCTATTATGGAATAAAGGTGGTAGAATTCTACAAAATTACTCAGCTGATGGTGCAACAGATCGACCCCCTTTGCTTGATAGCAGCTCAAGACTAATTCAAATATGCACATGCCTAAAAGATGAGAATCAACTTGCATACAAGATATACTTCTACACAAATAGAGTTTTCATATCTTGGTTCCATGTAGCAACCATCTTTCCTATTCTTTTGGCACGGTTTATCTTTATGAAATACTCCTCTATTCATAGAGAACACAGACTCTATGTCGACATGGTCATAGTCTATTCCATTGATAGAGAAAAGATGAGTCGAATCCACTTTAACAGCGTTCAAGCCTAGCTTTGACCAAGTACATTACTTGCTGATTATTCCCTTTATCATGCATTTAAACCACTTGCACAACAACTCATTTATTTAACATTTCCATCGCTTTCATCTTTTGGATAAATGTGTTCCAAGTTTGAGGTAATACACTGCCATAAAAAAGTGATTCTTTATGTGTGATATCAACCATGGCTTATTACTTTATATCAGTATTTATCTTATGCCAAACAAATGTATTAATCGGCCTTTAGTACGTTGTATAACATATATACAAATTGGCCTATATTAAGCATATATCTATATATAAATATAAATATAAATATATTTATATATAAATATATATTTATATATAAATATATATTTATATATAAATATATATATATATATATATATATATATATATATATATATATATATATTTATATATATACATGTACATATATGTGTGTGTGTGTGTGTCAACGAATAGCCTCAATGCTATGTATTATATATATATGTATATGTATATATATACCAATATATATATATATATTCCAATTCAATCAAAGTTAACATTCATATAATCATATTGACTGTATATATATATATACGTACATATACATATATTGATATATTCATATGGACATTTTCATTTGTCACACATATGTATATATCAACACATGTATACATATGGATATATTTATATATCTTATAAATATACATTCGATTGCACAATCAAGCACATCAACTATTACTGTCTTATTGACAGGGAATATACGTGTGCGATGTATATATACATGTATACAAATGTACATGTTGCATTGTCTATTCAATAACACCATGCTCATAAGAAATCCATTCATAAGCATGCAAAGGTATGTCTATCTATGTACTCTCATGCATGTGTTCCTTAATGTGTATGGTCTATCGTTAACATGCATATGCATGTACATATACATACATTCATCATGTGTTCACCACATCAATAAAGCATAGTAACATAAGGAAGAACTCATAAGCTCCAAACACATAAACATCATCCAAGAATTCATTCAACAGTAATCAAGACCCTTACTAATGCAAATAAATCATACTAAGGATGAATTACCAATTCCCAAGACAATAACTTGACTCAATCATTCTACTTGGAGTGTGTGTGTAAGCTTAGTTAGGTTACGTTACTAGTTACCCGACCAAGTTCTTCTCCTGAGTGATACTTCCCCTCGCACTTGGATGATTGATCATGAATCTCCATCCAACTAACAAATTCCCACAGTAGTCAATTATTCATCTAAATATGCATTTACATAATGTTTTTCCATAGTTAGAGTATCTAATTCAATAACCATCCATTTCACATATATTCATTTCATCACATAACATTAAATGAAATAAAAATTCATTCATAATTCATTGATAACAAAGTGAAAGCACATATATTCTCAATCAAAATTCTAATCACATTCACACACACAATAATTTACCCTAACAAAGTGATAGTAAATAGGTATACACAATTGGGGTGTGACATACTCCCCCCTTGTGAATCATCATCCCTAATGATTTTATGTAGCAATGTTCATAAACTAAGCAAACAAAATCATTTTTTTCAAGTATTTTAAAATGCATTTAAAACATGTGGAAACTTTTGTTGTATCTCAGAATAGTCTTCCCAAACTTGGCAGAGTCTTTCACATACAGGTCCCACTGGACTTTGCATTGCAAAACTTCCCTATTATGTAAGAGAAGCTTACACATTCCGAGCACCTTGATAAGATCGATTGTTACCACTCTGGGGTCCTGTACCTATAAAGAATTCCAATCAATCACATGATTATCATTTGGCATATATACTTCTTTAGGTAAGAAATGTGAAAGACATTATGCACCCTGGCAAGAGTTGGTGGAAACAAAATTCGATAAGCTATAGGATTCACTTCCTCAAGAATTTGAAAAGGTCCTACATAACATGAGGCTAATTTAGATGTCTTTCCAAATTTTATGGAAATATAATGAGGTTTAACCCTCAACAACACCTTGTATCCTACTGCAAAATTTTGGGGCATTCACTTTGCATTTGCATAGCTTTTCTATCTATTGTTAGCTTCAACCAACCTTTGCTTAACAATCCTCACTTATTCTTCCATTTTAGCCAACATCTCTAGCCCAAGACACACCCTATCCTCAAGTTTATCCCAACTTATAAGAGTTTGACACTTTTGACCATATAATGCTTCAATAGGAGCCATCTTTATTGCAAAATGGTAGGAGTTGTTATAATGAAATTCCACTAAAGGAAAGTAATCTTCCCACTTGTACTATTGATCCATGCATTACATTCTAAGTAGGTTTTTGAGTACTTTATTCACCCTTTTTGTTTGTTCATTTGTTTTTGGATGATACACTGAGCTTATATTTAGTTGAGTCCCAAGTGAAAAAATTAAGGTTTGCCAAAACCTTGAGGTGACTTGTGCATCCCTGTTTGAGATAATCTTCTCAGGAATTCCATGCAACACAAATACTTCTTGCACAAATTTTTGAGCTATAACAAGAGCTCCATCAATTAGATTCCCGGGTATGAAATGTGCTACCTTAGTAAGCTTATCCACAACCGCAAGAATGTCACTGTGCTTATTCCTTGACATAGGCAATCCTTGCACAAAATCCATACTTATGACTTGCCATTTTCTCTTTGGAATATCATGTGGGTATAACAAGCCTACTAGATGATAATGCTCTACTTTCACCCTTTGACATTCAAGGAATCTAGCCACAAATCTAGCATAATCTCCTTTCATCCCTTTCAAAAAATATAATGACTTTACATCAGCCAACATTTTGGTCAAACCAAGGTGTCTAGAGTATGGTGCTTCATGAACTTCTTTCCATACCAAATTTCTTAACTCTTCTGAGTTAGGTACATAAAAATTCTTCCCTTATACCTAAGTAATCTGCTAGGTTCAAAATGAAATCCTTCATACCTAACATCTTACAGATTTTTTGTGAGTGCTTGCTTAACTTGCATATAATACTCATCCTCTTTGCATTTCTGCTATACTTGACCTTTAAAGTTAGTTTGAATTGTCACTATTGAAGCAATATGACATCTTCAACTTAAGGCATCGACAACCCGAGTTTCCTTTCCTTTGATATAATTGATATTAAAGTCATAATTAGCTATTAACTCCAACCATCTTCTCTGCCTTGCATTCAAATTAGGTTGAGTAAATAGATATTTCAAATTGTGATGATCATTTTTCATCTCAAAAGGTTTTCTTAACAAGTACTACCTCCACATTTGCAATGCGTGAACCAAGTTACTGCTAACTCTAAATCATACGATGTATAATTTTTCTCATAGGGTTTTAGATTCCTTGATTCATAAGCAATTACTTGTCGTTCTTGCATTAAAACACCTCCTAAGCCTTCTCTTGATGCATCTGTGATAACAGTGAGGTCTCTCTCAGGATTTGGTGCTTTCAATATTAGTGCAGTAGTTAACTTCTCTTTGAGTAGGTCAAATGCTACTTGTCACTTATTTGTCCACTCAAATTCTTCCCTTTCTTTTGTAAAGAAGTAATTAGAAAGGATAGCTTGGAGATTTTGCAACAAACTTTCTATAATATCCTGTTAAACCCATATAACTTCTTACCTCAAGAGACATTTTTGGGCACTGGTCATTCTAGTACTACCTTGATCTTAGTTGGGTCAACTGAGATACCATTTGCTGAGATCACATGTCCAAGGTAATGCACTCTCTTATGAAAGAAGGTACACTTAGAGAGTTTCCCATACAATTTATGTTCTCTTGATCATTGTAGAATTATCTCTAAATGTTTAGAATGACCCTCCTCATGCCTTGAATAAATTAGGATATCATCTAGGAAAACCAAAAAAAACTTATCTAGGAAATCCCTAAATACATTGTTCATAAGGTTCATGAATGTTGTAGGAGCATTGGTTAGACCAAAGGGTAGAACTATAAACTTATAATGTCCATATCTAGTTCTGAATGAGGTCTTAAAGATATCCTAATCCTTAATTCTCAACTGGTCGTATCCAAATCACATATTGAAATATTGGAAAATAGACCTCGCCTCATTTGATCAAATAGATTATCAATGTGTGACAATGGGTACTTGTTCTTTACCGTAGCTTTGTTAATCATGCGATAAACTATGCACAGACACAAAGTACCATCCTTCTTCTTGAACACAAAGATTACTAGTTCTCCCCAAGGTGATATACTTGGTCTGATCAACCCCTTAGACAACAACTCATCCACCTATGCCTTAAGCTCCATTAGCTCAGTTGTTGTCATTCTGTAAGGCACTTTGGAAATAGGTTCGGATCCTGGTACTATATCAATAGATAAGTCAAATATCCTTTTTAGTGGTAGTTGAGGTAACTCATCTGGAAACACATCTGAAAACTTCCTCAGTATAGGATATCTTTCCATATCTGTCACTCTAGTTTCCTCCATTTCACCTTCTACCATCTCTCAGAAGCTTTGTGGTCCAAATTTTCCAAGACCTTGAGAATTAGATCCCTCATAATCTTCAAGCTTTTCCATCTTGACTGCAAAGTGCTTGCATCCTTTCTTCTTAGCCCTTAACAATTGCATTGCGAAGATTTGATGCAGTTTGATTTCCCTAGGTATTCCTTGTAGCATCACTTGGTTACCAAAATAATCCAAGCATTCTACTATTTTGCAATGGAAATCTACCTTGGCTCTATGTCTCCTAAGCTAGTTCATTCCTCGGATAACATCATAGGATCCTAAGGGCGCTACATATAGGTTCACCTCCATAGAAAAACAAGGTAGCCCAATCTTAGCTTTGAACAAAAATTGTTACACCATTGCTCTTGTCTAGTTTGCATATTCTACAACCCAAGAATTTGCTATATAACCAACTTTCCTAGATATTTTCTTAGCTACATTCTAGGTAAAATGAAAATTTCAGTTGCTCCAATATCTATAAGTATGGAAATGGGTAAACCAAACAAAATATCTAGAGTCTCTATTGGAATCACTTGATACTCCACTTGGAAATTGTCCAAGGCAACATGAATCTTTTGCTAGAATGTCACTTGTTGCTAGTGGAAAGTGGGTTACCATAAGATCATGACCCAAAAGCTCCGTTGGGACATTGAATAGGATTGTGGTCTCCTCCACATGTGAAACATCTAGTAGCCAGTCCTTTCTTCCTTGCGGGTTCTCCAAATTTATTAGCATTTCCACCAACATTGTTAGTATTCCCACCATTGGAACTATTTCTCTTGCATTCCCTTCTTGATTATTTCCCACTATTTTGAGAACCTTTTCCCCCTTGCTTCTGCAAATCTTGTACAACTTCAACCTTCTTTGGAGTTGGCTCGACTTGAGCTCCCACAATCTTCTAATGATTTTTTATTTTCCTAGTGTATGGAGATAGCTGTTTGGAATAGGATGCCATTTAATTGCAATACTAAACATTATTTCATGTATCTCTTAAGTCCTTGGAAAGTGTTCTATTGGTGATTTTTCTAGCAAAACCCTACAATTCTCTAAAGAGTAGCCAACTCTTATAGTGAAGAAACTGCAAGGTTAGTGGCCAACACAATGAGTCTAGGATTTTGTGATCCTTACTCCTTCACTTTAGGCTCTGTGAAACCTAGGAGGGTGATCCCAATTGTGTTTTCATGAAGTGTATTCAATTAGTAATACATTTATACATAGATTTATTCCTATTTATTGCAAATAAAACCCATCTCACTGAAGATTTGGCAGATCTCTATGTGAATGACTACTTATTTGCTAAGAATCAAAGATATTCCTAACCCACACTATTCTGAAACAAAATTTTAAATGAATATTGTTCTTATTTTAAGTTCATGGCCTGTTGTGCTATTTGCTCATTTTTATGCAAGATTTTCTAACAAATTGAATAGTGTCTCATTAATTGGAGCAACAAAGTTAAATATGTAAGAATCAATAATATATGAACTACTCAATTTAGAGATAGGTAGACTATTTCCATACTGCTTTGCATTTATGAAAAATCACAATGCCCGAAACACTCACTTCTTATAAATCCTAAGCACTTTCTTAAAAAATCTATAACCCTCTTCAAACATTTTAATCAACTCTTTGAGTTAAAGCTGAAAACAAAATCATACATTCAAGTGGAACAATTGAAGATAAATGATAACACCATTACTATTTTCATTTATAACTTGTGAGAAATATACATAGGAGAGTATTTGTTTCCAGACTAAGATTTTTTTTTATATCAGTAGTTTCTATAGAACTAATTTAAGACTATTACATACATGATTTCTTATCCAAGACAATCTATTGGCCTATTTATCTATATTATATTTAAAATGCCTTTCCTGAGCTTAACACTTGAACCTAAAACCCTATTGAGACTAAAAAATATGACCCTCTGTAATGAGCCCTGAAATCCCTTTTATAGAATAAGCGAGCAACAAGCATTAGGCTCAATTACATTTACATTTCATGTCATTTCAAGATCATTTGCACCAAAATTTGAGATGTCCTTAGTTAGTTACATGCAATCACTACAGAAAATGGAAGAGTAAAAGACCACATTCCATATTCCTTGCATGAAGACATGCCAGCTCCTCAAAAGGAAAAGTTTGTTGTAGTAGCGTTAAATCCTCATCATTGTTGACCAAAGAAGATTCTCCACTCCCAGCCCCAGCAAAAACCTGCATGCAACTCAGAAGAAACCTACATGTTGCCAATGTTAGGAAGTCTGGAACTTCTCCAATACACCAACCTAAAAAATTTCCACATCAGTGCTAAAAACAAGAAATCACATGAATGTTGAATAGGACAATCCTGAAAAAAGGGCCATGGTGTCATCAAAAACAAAAATGGGGCAAATTCATCGGCCTTAGAGGATGCTAGCCCATGCCTTGCTTGTGGTGAAACTGGAGGAACCATCACCACCTCCTCATCAGAATCCTTAGATGGTACCAGGGAGAGGGGATAATAATCACCCTCTAGATTAGTGTCACCCTCACTATCTGAAGGGCTATCAAAAACCTCACTACGAGAATTACGTCCTCCTAGATAGGCCTTATGATACTTACACTTTTTCTTTTCCTTCTTTTCATATTCCACCAGATGTTTTCCTTTGAACTTGACCAGTTCTTCTGAAATAGTTTGACTCCTCAAGCAGTAGTTACTCCTGACACCATATTTCTTGAATTTACTGTGTCCCCTTCTACTCTTCAGTGTATCAACTTCATCCTTAGGGGCATTCTCCTCAGACTTGAGAAAACTCAATCTCCTAAACCTTCAGACTAGTAGGTAATAGACTCCCTGGACTTACTCATCCTCTCAGTAATAAGGACCAAAAGACCTCTACCAATTATGCTCTCGGACTCAAACTCAATTGCTAGTTTGTGAATGAGAAAAATGGCCAATGGTCCACATAATAATGAGCCATGCAAGTGTTCCAACCATTAATTCTTCAAAGAAATCTTGTGCACACAAGCTGACAATAATCTATTTTGATTTTTTAATCTTAACCATTGATTATGTTTTAAAGATAAATCAACGGGTAGATTACTATGCAACCACTTATAATTAAGTTTTAATTGTGCTTTTAATGCTCCTTTAAATAAGAAAATACCTGAGTAGATATACATCCACTCTGTACATAACATCAATTAAAACTATTCTTGCTATAATTACTCACTTACCCGTGGGAATTAAAACACTTGTATTTCTTGGTAACAAAAGAGCTGGGAATGATTTTCATTTGATCTCAAAATATCAGTTCATACATTACCCTATTTTGTTTTCGCCTTCTCCACATGTATCAATAACTATTAGGGCTGACAACTGAAATCTCAAGCATGTGCATCAAAGAATAAATTTGAAAATAATGCCATTTAGAAATAGTACCTATTCGTCCAATTTTAAAAGTATTCTAACTTCATTTAAAACCCACTGGAGCCTTTTAGAAAGTCCACATGGCACTTTCCCATTGCAAAATATAAGACATGGGCGGGGCCTTCACAGGATGGCAAGGAGTGGTCAAGATTAGGCCATGCCACCTGCAATTGATTGTTGATTTCATCTCTTACAAAATAAACCTCCATCCTCAAAGCTTAGCGGGTTCCACAATAATGACAAATGCCACTTTGCCCGCTAGCCTGTGTGACTATCTTTCCTCACTACTACAGACGGATGGGTGCAAGGGGAGCAAATCTGATGAGAACATGTGTCATGACATCCACCATTGATCTTCTTTCAGACTACGTCCACTGGCCCCACCATCTAGAAATACCACATAGCCATCACCTGCTAGCCCGTGTCTTTAAAACAACATGAAATAAATCAAGACGGGAGTGCAGGGAGTGGTAAATATGTGGCCACGTCTTTAATCCTATAGCCATTTATCTTCTTTGAAAGGCACCATGTATTTTCACCAAGGAAATTGGGCACACCAGCATACAAGACATGTGGTTGAAGCCCGCCATTCTGTGTGAATAAAATAAGAAGAAACAATCCAATGTGGCCATATGGGGAATGGCTGAGATTAATTCCCCATGATCAAATGGTCAACATGAAGTTCCATTTCTACACATGTTGCAAAATTTAGTCATAAAAAAGGGGCCATCACTAGGAAAACATGAACCTAACCCTCAGATGATGAAATCTAAGGATTTAAGTCATTAAAATCAAGCCTTCGATCATAGGAAATTAATACCAAGGAATAGGGTGATTGACAAACCTAAGATTAGGGGGTCGATAAAAACAGTGACCTTAATGGCATAAGTGGCAACTTAAATGACTGGGTACCAGGAGAAAAGGTCAGTGCAACAATATAATGACCAAGGGTTTTTGATTCATAGGCCAATTTTGGGGAGGTTTAATAAATATAAAACCCTAACACAGTGATGAGGATATGACCTAAAATCATAAACAAGTGTCCAAGCCAGACTTTGCACAATTTTTTGGGTGAAACTAAGAAATTTTCTGAAAGGTTCCATCTGTGGCTCCAGTTGGGGACATATGCCTCCTACAGGCATTGTGAGATCCTAGAATCATTGAATGAAGCAGACCAAGCACAAAAAACCAAAACAGAAAGAAACAAAATATGTATAAAATCATACACAGGCCAAAGACCTAAAAAGGGAGATCCAATCTCCACTCCACTTGAAAATTTCTCCAGAGATGCAAATTTTAGTATGCACCCTATAATCTAACTAGGATTCATTTCCATATTTGGTGGCACTAGGCCACTGAAACTTCAGGCTAATTCTTGCCCCTGTCAAAAACCAACCTATTGAAAGAATTGATGTCCTTCCACCCACATTTACCTCTATCATACCACTACAATAAGTATAACCTTCTCCTTACAAGCAAAAAAATGTAGGTACCCTTGGGGTCTACCTGATTACAAACAATGCTACTAGCATTTTTTTCAAATTTTCTTAGTATATATTACCAGTGTAATCTCTATCATTTTGTATTGTAGATTCAAGCATAAATTGCAAACTTTCATCATTACATGACATATATGTGTTCTGTTCATCATATAAAACATGTTCATATTGAAAACAACATTTCTTGTTATTCAACTCATTGTCATGCTCTACAAAAATACCTTCCAGTTGATCTGGAAATTGAAATTGTTCATACTCATGTAAGTATATAGCATCATGATAGTCATCTTTATTTTTTACACCTATTTCAAATGTGAAACATTCATAAAAAATACCCTCAGAGAGCTCACCAGTATGTTCCTTTGTTTGCTTGAAACCACATTCTAACCATGTGTCAGATGCATCATTAGAATTTTCAAAGAGTGGATTTTCTCTACACCAATAAGGATCACCGTTTCTCATCTCCAGTGAAGATGGAGGCTCGTCAAATAAAAGGTTTTGTATTACATTCATTTCTATCATAAAATCCTTAGCTTCCTTATCATGAAGATCTAAATCCTTTAAGTCATCATTACACTCAAAGTCATTGCAATCACTAGAAGAGCAGATAGACACACTATCAATTTCATTCCCATCCTCAGATTGTTTAGTACAAACATTAGGAATTTCTCCCATGTACACATGATTTGAGATGTCATGGTCATAAAGCTCTTCAAGCTCCATAACAGGATTACCCAAAAATGGTGGCATCCTATTACTCAAATTCTCATCATAATGCACAATCTGATCACCTGAGAGTGAAATCATGTCATCCACATCTTGCATGTTAATGTTATCCTCTTCTGATATAAAATTTTCCAAGTCTACTTCATTTAAGCTGGTATGACTAGCGGAATAACAATCAACATGATCAACCTCATGAATTAAATGTTCATGAACTGGCCCAATGAAGCTAAGCTTAGTGTTGACAAAATTTTCAACCCCGACAATATTGTAATCAGAACTACATGGTTCTAGCATACTAAATGATGAATACATTATCTCATTATTAATCTTATTTCCAAATAGATCACTAGATTCATCTGAATCATAAGACTGCTTGTGGACCCTCTTTGTAGTCTTGTCACCAGAACAACTAGTAGTTTTATCAAAATTTGGTGTCTCATGGCAACAAATTCTTCTATTCAAATGACCTTTGTGCATTCCATAATTTCAGTTTTTTTCAATGTTCATGGCTATCCCATATGCCTGATCCAAGGTTTTGGGATTTTTATCTCTCAATAGATAGCTCATTTTTCTATCAAAATATCCCAAATAAACAACCAAACATACTGCATCACTTAACTTTAAGAACTCAAGAATATCCCTTAATGTTTTAGCAAATCTTTTGTTAAATGCTGGAACCATCTCATCCTCTTCTTTCTCGATGTTCACAAATTTATTGAGCAAAGAATTAGCATTGATTCTTTCACCAAATTTCTCTATGAACACTACCTTGAACTCTTCCCAAGAGTAGAAAAATCATGTTGGTAAATCAAAGAACCGATCTCTCGAATCTCCTTTTAAAGACTAAGCAAACAACCTCATGATTACATCCTCATGATCTATCTCAAATTCATCCATTAGATTATTGAATTCTTACAGATGCTTTCTTGCTGATTCACACTTTGTACCATTGAACTTGGGTAGATATTCCCTGATTTTAGATGGAATAACATTTGGGTAGCCATTAATCCCAATGAATTTAATAGCTCTATGTCTATTAGAGTTAAAAATTCTTCTACAACCCGATTGGGGCTAATTACAAACCATAGTTGCACACTGGATCATACCAAGGTCTATATATTGGTACCTTTACAAGATTTTCATAACATCATTTTCAATCATAAAAGGTTCCTCCTAGTTCTTTTTCAGGAATAATTTATACCTTACATCATAGTAGATTTTGCAACTTATAATTTATGGAAGTACCCTTCCCTTTGTTAGTGCTTATTTTCACTCAATAAGGAATCAATTTTTTTTTTTTTGTCTTACAAATATGGTTTTCATATATAGGTTATGCTTTTTGAAAACCAAAATATGAATAATACCTAGATGTATTACAATTGCTGTAAATTATTACTGATTGGAAATATTGTAGATCTGAAATTCCTTTTGAATCTTCAATAGGTTCTTTAGATAGAGTCGCCACCTCTCTTCATAGAGGACCAAACTTCAAATGGTATGAAGCACATTTAAGTATGAATTTACTTCTGAGTCTTCTCCCACAATAGAATCACACATAAATTCTTTGACATCACTTGAATAGAAATACTTCCAGGTCTTAATATCTGAACCAGATGTCCAGATTCACCTAACTCTTGACTCTATGATATAATAGTCTGCACTAGAGATTCAAAGCTAGTCCCCAGCAGAGTTTCCATTCCTATTTGTGACTTTTCCAGTAGAACCTCACAATTCTCTAAAGAGTAGCTAACTCTTATAGTGAAGAAACTGTAAGGTTAGTGACCAACACGAGTCTAGGATTTTGTGATCCTTACTCCTTTGCTTCAAGCTCTGTGAAACCTAGGAGGGCGATCCCAATTATGTTTTCATGAAGTGTATTCAATTAGTAACACATTTATACATATATTTATTCCTATTTATTGCAAATAAAACCCATCTCATTAAAGATTTGGCAGATCTCTAAGTGAATGCATACTTATTTGCTAAGAATCAAAGATATTCCTAACCCACACTGTTCTGATTTTTTTTTTTAAATGAATATTGTTCTTATTTTAAGTTCATGGCCCGGTGTGCTATTTTCTCATTTTTATGCAAGGTTTTTTAACAAATTGACCAGTGTCTCATCAATTGGAGCAATGGAGTCAAATATGTAAGAATTAGTAATATATGAACTATTCAATTTAGAGATAGGTGGAATATTTCCATACTGCAACTTTGCATTTATCAAAACTCACAATGCCTAAAACACTCACTTCTTATAAATCCTAAGAACTTTCTTACAAAATCTATAACCCTCTTCAAGCATTTTAATAAACTCTTTGAGTTAAAGTTGAAAACAAAATCATACATTCAAGCATAACAATTGAAGATAAATGATAACACTATTAGTATTTTCATTTATAACTTGTGAGAAATATACATAGGAGAGTATTTGTTTCTAGAATAAGATTTGTTTCGATATCAATAGTTTCTATAGAACTAATTTAAGACTATTACATATGGGATTTCCTATCCAAGACAATCTATTGGCCTATTTATCTATATTATATTTAAAATTCCTTTCCTGAGCTTAACACTCACTTAAAAACCTATTGAGACTTAAAAATACGACCCTAATGAGCCTTGAAATCCCTTTTATAGAATAAGGGAGCAACAAGCATCAGGCTCAATTACATTTACATTTCATCTCATTTCAAGATCATTTGCACTAGAACTTGAGACGTCCTTAGTTAGTTACATGCAATCATTGCGGAAAATGGAAGAGTAAAAGATCACATTCCACATTCCTTGCATGAAGGCATGCAAACTCCCCAAAAGGAAGAGTTTATTACAACAACATTGAATCCTCATCCTTGTTGACCAAATAAGATTCTCCACTCGTAGTGCTGGCCAACAAAAACCTGCATACAACTTGAAAGAAACCCACATGTTGCCAACATTAGGAAGTCTGACACTTGTCCAATACACCAACCCAAAAAATTTCCATATCAATGCTAGAAACAAGAAATCACATGAATGATAAATAAGACAATCTTGACAAAAGGGCCATGGTGTCATCAAAAACAAAAATGCGGCAGAGTCATCACTTTGAGTCATCAGCCTAAGAGGATACTAACCTGTGCCTTGCTCATGGTGGAATTGGAGGAACTGTCACCACCTCCTCGTCAAAATCCTTAGATGGTACCAGGGAGATGGGATAATAATCACCCTCTAGATTAGTGTCACCCTCACTATTTGAAGGGCTATTAGAAACCTCATTGCGAGAATTACGTCCTCCCAGATAGGCCTTACGATACTTACACTTTTTCTTTGCTTTCTTTTCATATTCCACCAAATTTTTTCCCAACTCCTCTAGCGGTAGTTACTCCTCACACCATATTTCTTGAATTTACTGCATCCCCTTCTACTCTTTGGTGTATCAGGAGCTCCTTGTGTATCAACTTCATCCTCAAGGGAATTCTCCTCAGACTTGAGAAAACTCAATCTCCTAGACCTTTAGATTGGCCTAATAGACTCCCCATACTTACTCATCCTCTCAGTGATAAGGACTAGAAGACCTCTACCAATTATGCTCTTAGACTCAAACTCAATTGCTAGTTTCTGAATGAGAAAAATGGCTAACTGTCCACATTATAACGAGCCATGTAAGTGTGCCAACCATTAATTCTTCAAAGAAAGCTTGTGCGTGCGAGTTGACAACAATTTGCTTTGATCTTTTAATCTTAACCATTGATTATGCTTTAAAGATAAATCAATGGGTGGATTACTATGCAACCACTTATAATTAAGTTTTAAATGTGCTTTTAATGCTCCTTTAAATTAGTAAATCCTTGAGTAGATATACATCCACTCTGTACATAGCATCAATTAAGACCATTTGTGCTATAATTACCCGCTTACCCATGGGAATTAAAACACTTGTATTTCTTGGTAACAAAACAATGAGGAATGATCATGATCTGATCTCAAAATATCAATTTGTACATTACCTTGCTTTTTTTTTGCCTTCTCAATATGTATCAATAACTGTCAGGACTGATGGCCAAAATCTCAAGCATGCACATCTAAGAACAAAGTTGAAAATAGTGCCATTTAGAAATAGTAACTTTTCGGCCAATTTTAGAGGTATTTTAACTTCGTTTAAAACCCACTAGAGCCTTTTAGAAAGTCCACATGGCACTTTCCCACTTGCCCGTTGCAAAATATAGGACATGGTCAGGGCCCTCATGGGATGGTGGGGAGTGGTCAAGATTAGGCCATGTCACCTACAATTGACCATCAATTTCATCTCTTATGAAATAAACCTCCATCCTCAAAGCATAGCGAGTCCCACAATAATGTTAGATGTCACTTTGCCCGCTAGCTCGTGTGACTATCTTTCCTCACTGCTATAGATGGATAGGTGTGCAGGGAACGACTTTGATGAGAACATGTGTCATGACATCCACCTTTAATCTTCTTTTGGACTATGTCCACTGGCCCTATAAAGATACTAGTCCCACCATCTGGCAGTACCACGTGGCCATTGCCACTAGCCCGTGTCTTTAAAATAACATGAAATAAATCAAGACGGGTGAGTGGGGAGTGGTAGAGATGTGGCCACGTCTTTAATCCTATAGCCATTGATCTTCTTTGAAAGGTGCCATGTATTTTCACCAAGGAAACTAGGCCCACTAGCATACAAGACATGTGGTCGAAGCTTTCCAGCCCATGTGAATAAAATAAGAAGAAACAATCCAGCGTGGGCATACAGGGAATGATTGGGATTAATTCCCCATGATTAGATGATCAACATGAAGTTCCATTTCTGCACATGCAACAAAAGTTAGTCATAAAAAATTGGGCCATCACTAGGAAAACATGAACTTGACCCTCAGATGATGAAAGATAAGGATTTAAGTCATTAAAATCAAGCCTTCGATCATAGGAAATTAATACCGAGAAGGACTAAGGTGACCAATAGACCTAAGATCAGGGGGTCAATAAAAACAACGACCTCAATGGCATAAGTGGCAACTTAAGTGACTGGGTACTAGGAGTAAAGGTTAGTGCAAGAATATAACGACCAAGGGTTTTTGATTCATAGGCCAATTTTGGGGAGGTTTTATAAATATAAAACCCTAACACAGTGATGAGGATATGACTTGAAATCATAAATGAGGGCCCAAGCCAGAATTTTCACAAGTTTTTGGGTGGAAGGTTCCAAGAAATTTTATGAAGCGTTCCATCACGTTCCCCAACACTAGGATTAGAAAGAGATTAAATTCGAATTAAATGAACGTGTAAATTAACATTTTTAATTAATTCTAAATGATAGGAACATGTGGTGATGCCCAAGAAGAGCTCCTACAAAATAGGAGAACATGGGGCACCCAGATGGAAGTTGGAACTCACCTTGAGTTAAGTTAACTATTTGGAGAAAGATAACACTTCAGTAATGCAGGTAAAGATCCCAGAAATTAGGAATCGATGTTTACATGCATGGACTTTAGTTTAGTTTAGTTTGGTTTAGTATCAGTTCAGTTTAGTTATCTTCAGTTGCATGTAGTTAGTTTTAGTTGAATGCTAGTTGACTTCAATTGAATTAGAATGCATGACTAATGACTTGAGTTGCATGAAAAATAATAGGTGATACATTTAGTTAAGTGGGGATGATCAATCGTGCATCCTGTTTGCATGAATTGATGGAGAGATATGTTTTAGTTAATAGAGATTGACTTGGACCCACCTTGGGCACCCAAGTTGGCATCTTGGAGTTAACACTTTTGCATGAGAAGATATTTTATAAGGCTGAGTTAAGTGGGCCCATTCTTGGGTGCCAACTTTGAGGAGAAGCTTCCAAGATATCTTGGTAATCAACGCTGAGTTAGGAATTTAGTTTTGGATGCCCAAATTGATGAAGGACTTGGTTTGACATTGTTTTTCATGGAAGAAATCTAATTGCAAAGAATAGGCATAGGTTTTGTGAGATAAGATTTGTGCTTTGTAATTGTAAACTCTTTGGAGTTTACAAGGCTTAGTATTGCCTATAAATTGCAGCAAGTTGAAGAGAGTTTTATTAGATTTTATTGCAGGTTGTGAAGAAGAATTGTTGAAGGAAAAAGTAGCATCTCAAGCAAGGATAGATAAAGAATCATTTTAATATTGTTCTAAGGTTAAATAATACAAGCACTATTGATTCTGGTGGTGGAGTTTTTTCCCGAAAGGGTTTCTCCACAGTGTATGTTGTGTCACTTCTATATTCTGGTCTTATTCTTCTACAATCTTCTATCTACTTCTACAAATGGTAAAATGAATCTAAACATATAATCATCCACAAAGAAATTGTAACAAAGAAAATTAAATCTATAGTATAATAGTTTTACAAGTTTTAAAGCTACATAATTACCTCCATTTTCAACAATAGCTTTGAGCTTCTTCTCTTGCTTAACTAGTTTCTCATACATAAGATCCATAGTGGCCGGACCATGAACATCTACCTCACCCCCAATCTAGCTATTAAATCCCATGATGAATTTCCTTATACAAAATTGTTCATCCTTCTGGTACATCGAAACATAATGTAGCAGATGGGTAAAATTTTCCCAATACTCATTAATCGTCATCTCACTTTGTCTCAGATTTTGGAAATCTGTGAGTTTCTAGTCAAAATAGAGTCAAGGCAACCATATTCTCCTAAAAATTTCAACAAACTAGTTCACTCCATGTAAGTTTTAGTGAGCTAAGATCAAGTTCCATTTTCTTATTCATCCACCAGTTAGAGGCTTCTCCTACTAATTGGTAAGCTCCCTATGTTGCTTTAGTGACCTCTGAATAATTTCAAATTTCAAAATATTTCTCCATTTGGACCAACCATGCCCCAGCTTCGTCTCTACTGACACTTCCTTCAAACTTGGGTGGGGCTATTTTCTTCATATCTCTAGAAAGTTCTAAAGCCATACACTTCCTATTAGTTTCCTCAAATAAAGAAGGTGATTTCTCTTTCTCATGATTGTGAGTTTGATCATGTTCATGAGAAAAATTTTCTCCCTCATCCTTTTTGTTTGGAACTTCCTTCTCTAATATATCCTTTACCCTTATTTCTTGCTCTAGGTTTCCCAACCTTTCCAAGATTTGATCTAGTATAGCTTCAACTCCTACTGGTCCTTTCCCAACTTCTTTGCTTCCGCTAGGATTGGTCCATGTTCTCACCATCTTTGCAAGAATGGATTATACCTAAAGGTTCATCCATATTAGATTCAATCATGTTATCATTATCTTATATAAAAAATTTAAACATGAGCATTCATTCACACATAAGGAATTCCACATAAGATTTAAGCACAAGCTTTTGATAAACACATGATTTTACTATTCACAAGGATCTCAATATCCTTTTGATTACATGGAGTGACTATTCAGATAGTCAAGTGGAGAGTATCCCTCAGATTCACTCTCAGACACAACTCAATGGGGTATACCCTATAGATTGTTGTTCATCTCTCATTTGTTCCTATCTATCCCAAAATGGAAAGTAACCTTCATATTTGTCATCTGATATATAGTTGCGGGGGACATAACCCTTCGATTCTTTATTTGAGGAAATTACAATCGCTTCTAACATAGGAAGGACTCTAGGGTCTCTAAATATGAATGAAAGGCTGCCACTTCCTTCTGAGGGCATATCCCTGGAAAGTGATAAGGAATTAGACTTCGTTGGTGAGATTGGAGGTGGATAGTTATATTTGGCCTCCATCTTCATCTTTCTCTTTACATCACTAATCCAAGAAAGAGCATGACTGAAGGATTTAGTGTTGCTTAACCAGATGGAATTTTCTTAGTTTCTACCCTTAATTGTATGAAAAATGACTTATCTTTCCTTCTTGGCTTTCAAGTAACACTCAAATTCCCGATTACTAACTTTCTTACAGTTAACCTGAGACACACCATTCTGGCACAAGAATTTCCAAACATTTGATAACATTGGACATAAAGTATGATGAGCCGAGTCCACTTTAATAGTGTTCAAGGCTAGATTTGACCAAGCACGTTACTTGCTGATTATTCCCTTTATCATGCATTTAAACCACTTGCACAACAACACATTTATTTAACATTTCCATCATTTTTATCTTTTGGATAAATGTGTTCCAAGTTTGAGGTAATACATTGCTATAAAACATCAATGCTTTATGTATGATATTGACAATGTCTTATTACTTTATATCAGCCTTTAGCTTATGCCAAAAACATGTATTAATCAGCCTATATTAAACATATTTATATATAAATATATATATATATATGTTTATATATATATATATAAACATATATATATATATATATATATATATATATATATATATATATATATATGTATATATATATATATAATATATATATATATATATATGTTTATATATATATATTTATGTTTATATATATATATATATACATATATATATATATAAACATATATATAAACATATATATATATATATATGTTTATATATATGTATGTATGTATGTATGTATATATATGTCAACGAATAACCTCAACACTATGTCTTATATATATGTATATGTATATATACCAATATATATATATATTCCTCTATATATGTACATGTAAACATACTTATACATATATTGATATATTCGTATGGAAATTTATGTTTTTCACACATACGCATATATCGACACATCTATACATATGGATATATGTATATATCTTATATATATACATTTGATTGCACAATCAAGCACATCAACAATTACTATCTTATTGATAGGGAATATACGTGCGATGTATATATACATATACACATACATGCCACATTGTTTGCTTGATAACACATACATGTCACATTGTTTGCTTGATAACACCATGCTCATAGGCAACCCGTTCATAAGCATACCTATGTACATCTACCTACGTACTCTCATGTATGTGTTCCTTAATGTGTATGGTCTATTGTGAACATGCATATGCATACATATAAATACATTCATTGTGTGTTCACCACATCAATAAAGCATAGTAACATAAGGAATAACTCATAAGCTCCAAAAAACATAAACATCATCCAAGAATGCATTCAATAGTAATCAAGACCCTTAATAATGCAAACACATCATACTAAGGATGACTTACCAATTACCAACACAATAACTTGACTCAACCATTCTACTATGAGTGTATGTGTAAGATCAATTAGGTTACATTATTGGTTACCTGACCGAGTTCTTCTCCTTAGTGATACTTCCCCTCACACCTGGAGGATTGATCATGAACCTTGCATCCAACTAACAAATTCCCACGGTAGTCAGCTATTCATCTAAATATATATTTACATAATGTTTCTCTATAGTTAGAATATCTAATTCAATAACCATCCATTGAAGACATATATGCATTTCATCACATAACATTGAATGAAATAAAAAATTATTCATAATTCATTGATAACAAAGTGCAAGCACATATATTCTCAATCATAATTTTAATTATATTCACACATGCAATAATTTACCCTAACACAGTAATAGTAAATAGGTAAATACACAATTGGGGTGTGACATATTCTTTGCTTTCTTCTATTTCTTATCCGATTTTGATTCTTTCACTCAGTGACTAAGCAATAATGCCTAAGATTTAGAAGCCTTGATGAGACCCATTTAGATAAGATTTTGTTGTTCATATATTAACATCTCAGAAAATGATGCAAATGAAGGTGTAGTATGTGAGACAACTTATCATAACTACCTAGGAAATGATAAAATCTAGACATGACAACTAAGTATTCTAGAAAGAATCTTAGGACCTAAGTAAACTTAACATGTGAATATGTCCCCTAAGTCCTTAGCGAGTGAATTAAGTAGGTACAAGACTTTATTTACACCAACAAAGCTTCCCAAACCGCCTTGCCACCAATAATGAATTCTCTAAGAAAATAACTAATGCATAAATAATATTCAAGGTGGGCAACCAAGTTTTCCACCAAACTATGTGACATGTTCTTCGAGGAATTAATACTTCTCCTCTCCAAGCATAGGAACAAGTTTGGATTGCAACCATGATTCAAGTATTAAATGCTCTTCATAATATTGAATGTATTTTATAATGATCTCAAATCATTAAATATATTTCTCCAATAAGTCGAATTGATCATGTGCTCACTAAACCATGAACCCTTTATTTTCCACCCAAATTAAATATTTTTAGAATGTCACATACAACATCCTCGGTGGAAACACTACCCAACATAATGTGCAGTGTCACACATAGACATGAATCACAATATTAAAAAATACATATTATTTATATATACAACCTATGTATAACACCTTATAACCAACATTCTCCCACTTGTCATATATATGTTACTCAAACATATGTAAAGGGTCAACCCTAGGAAATCTTGCTACAAAGAGACAACATCCTCATAACCATCTTACATCACCCATGCTTCTTTATGCTCATGGGATTCACCAAAGCAATTGCAAGATCCAAAAAAATAATTTATTGTGCTACAACTATACATGACAACCATGTTTTTTCCATGCTAGTGAGACTTTGACAATCACACAAAATCTTGATTCTAGCTTGATTTGAATATGCTCTCTAAAGTCAAATCTCCTCATAATAGGTATACATATAGTTACCATATATTATTCCTCTAAAAGATTAATTAAAAAAGAAACAACAACCTATGTATCACTCAACCAAAAAACAACACCACAAAATAGGGTAAAAAAATACCCACTGTGTCTCACACACATGCCTCATTTTTTACTTTTTCTTATGCCTTTCTATTTTTTTGCACTTTGTGTCTTAAATTTGTAAGTATTTGAGTCTTTGGGTTTTGAGGGTTTTTCACTATCAAAGTATCAAGGTTTTCTTTGCAACCATGCCATTATGAGTTTTGGGTAAGTGCACCAAGATGTGATACAAAAGGGGGTTTTAAGATGCCACTTTTTTATGAAATCAACAAATTTTGATATTTGACGAGAAAATGAAGATAGTTACACTCAAAATTTTAAGATGCAACAAGAACAAGAGTTGTAGTGCTTTGAATCTACTTTCTAAACTACTATTTTTTGAAAATGGTGAATATTAAGGGTTTCAAAAAGGGGGAGCACACAAAGTGGTCCTATATTTTTTCAGAAAACATAACATAGCATCTAGTGTGCTCCCCTTAAAATGTTAATATTTTTTTAGAATTTCATAAATTAATTTGGTGAGAAAGTAGCTAACACAATGTAGTTTATGCTAGAATTTTTAGCTATTTTTTTAATGAATGTATGATCTTTTAATAATTTTTGAATTTGACACATCTTGATAAACAAAAAATTGAGCATGCTCCAACCTAAAAGTTTTGAAAACTAAGATTCGAATTTGACACATCTTTTAATAATTTTCGAATTTGACACATCTTGATAAAAATATTTTTTTAATACATGTAGAATGGAGTCTAGTTTCTAATTTTTTTTTCTTTCTTCAAATTTTAATGAACGAGTAAAAAACTATACCCAAAATACCACATGTTGGTTTTTGACAAAAAAACTGACACACTAGCAAAAAAGTTAAAGATGAAAATCTTAACATAATCAAAATGTGAAAAAAATTATATGGTTAGATAGCTAAGAGAGAGCTTAACATCATCATGGTATTTTTATAAATTTGTATTGAAACACGTGATAAATTGATGGAGAGCATGTTAAAAAATATGTGAATTTTTTTACCTTTTCAAAAACCATGTCTTTAGCATGAAATGGTCATTGGATGGCCAAAGAAAATCCAACCTAAAGGGTTGGTATTTCCCAATGCAAATCATTTGGTGAGTGCCAAATGAAAATACATTTTTAGAATGCTAGAGCCAACTAAGAGAGTGAGAGGGCTAGAGAGAGAGAGAGAGAGAGATGGTGAGACCCTATAGGTAGAGAGAGGGAGGGGACATAGAGAGAAGTAGAGATGGAAGGATAGAGGAGAGAGAGAGAGAGGGAGGGAGAGAGAGTGAGAGGAGTAGAAAAATGACATGATTGACATTTGACGAGTAGCAAATTTGGCACTTGCCAAATTTGGTTTTGAATGACCAAGCCTAAGGCTTGGTCATGCAAACCATTTAGAGAGCTCCAAATGCTCATTTTAGGTATAATCAAGAAATTGATATCTTTTTGTATCACATCTTTTTGCATATACCCATTTACTAAATATTTTAACTTTCCTTGGGGGTAAGATTTGTCTATACCTACTACACCCTTCTTTTCAAATTTTTAGAATTTATTTTGCTTACATCCCAACCTTCTTGTGGTGGGAGGAACATTCAAGTTTTTAACTCTATCATTGGTATGTGTTTGGATCTAATGTTGACCTACCCCTTGATCTACATTAATGACACTTATTATGCATATGTACCTAGAATTTTAAGTTATTTTATTTTATTTCAATCACTTTCATTCCTATATTTATGTGTTTTGAGATTTTCCATTTTTTACCTCCCCTTGTGAACCAACATTTAGAGTAATATTTTTGAAATCCCATGATTGCAATAATAATTTTTTTAAGGGTGTTGATAAAGTGTAGCTTGTTGCATTGCGATTTCTTATGCATCTTGAGTGGCCATTTGCATGTGATTTTCAAGTAGGGGTCTATAATTGATCCAGGTGGATACTTTACATCAAAAATTAAAGTGTTCCATATGATCTAGAATTCAACACCATGCTAGAGAGCTTGACAAACTAAATCGAACGCAACTTGAACAGGGTCAAAAGGATCTCACATGACCAAGTTATGCCTAGTCAAAGTTTGGTCAAACTAGCACTTGAGGCTAGTCAGAAAGGAAAACAATTGATCAATTCAGAATCAGTTGAAATCAACATCAAAATGAAGAGCTTGTCGACATAATCCCAACACTACTCATTTTTGTCAATATTCGAGCCTATATGTAGAAGTTATCACAAGTCAAAGTTTGTAGGCACTAGGGTTGACTAGCGCTGTATGTTGATGTGGACCAATCAGGGCTCGAAATGTGGAAATTTGTACATGACTAGGAAGAGAATGTGGTAGGTGATGTGGCATCTGAGTTTTTTGAAAACAAATCAATATATGCCACGTGGCTCAATTAGATGGCACCGCGTGGCACACTTCTCCTCCAGTGTTCCAACGGTTTTCCAAAATTGGTTGTGGTGGGATTCGATCCCCCGACCTATTGGGCACTATCAAAACTCCTCACCATTCCATTGTGCAATATGCGCTTAACCAACTATTACTGCTGGTTTGTTTTGATATTGAATGGTGGAAATTTTTGTTTCAAAAATAGCAGACCAGGGGCCTAAACCTCCAACCTCTCACCCAAAATTGCTATCCACCAATGCAACATCATATTGTTATATACATATAGCAGGGTTAGTTTATTTTAAAGACTATTCCAAAACTGAATATCCCCTAAATTTAAGAAATTAACCCTCTTAAATAAATATAAACCTTAGGAACTCAATAATTGATAAATAATAAGAGGTTAATAATATATATAACGATATTTAAAAGATTTATAAGGGGATATAAAATATTTTTATGTTGTAAAAGGGGGGATTTATGAAGATTACCTTTGTAAATAAAGGAGATTTGTAAAATTTCATGATGTAAATAGGGGATATGTTCTGATTTTGTAAATCATATGGTTAGTAACCATATTGGGAAAGTTTCATGTGTAAAAATGGGGGGAGTGTAGGAGTTTAGCAGTCATGTGATGACTAAGGAGAGAATCATCCTGAAGACTTGAGTGTTCATTTCTATGTGATAGAGAAGCATTATGCCACTGTGCTAGAAGGAGGTGGACTTGTAACTCGTCAGTTGAAGCCTTGTAATTCTATTTGGAGCATAATCAAGGATCGGTCACTCTAGATTAGAGAGGGGCTCGAAAACATAGCCATATTGGTGAACTTTGTTATCAACTGTGTTTTGTCTTCTATCTTTTGTCTCTCTTCTATTATGTTCATCACTTTATTACTACTTTTTTCATTTAAGCATTTTAATTATGTTATTATGTTTAAAGGCTTTAAAATCAAGCATTGTAATTGTTAAAGTATTCACTTAGCAATTTTCATAGATCCTAACACAGAACAGTAACCTTCTAGATTTCATTCAAATTGGTTTTATTATATTTCATTTGTCTACTTGGTTCATTGAGGTTTATGTGTGTTTTCCCTATGGTTTTAAAACTGTTATTTATTTGATCTCTTTTAAGGTTTTATTTGATCTTTTATAGTTTTATTAGGTAGATCTTTAGATTTTGTGTGCTTATCACCTATATTCCCTAGTACTTCCTCTACATTTATACATGTTCTCTAATGGTGTCATTTGAATCCTAACTCAATGAATCACCCATTTCATATATTTTCTCTGATAGATCCAAATTTATATGTTTTTGGAGTCCCAAGAAGATTTTGACCACCCTTACATTGGTGTCATGGCCAAACACACCCATGTTCTCATTGAGATTAAAATTATGGGGTTGTATGTGTCTAGATTCCTTCTTTTATTAGATCTTTTAGGCTTAGAACATAATGGAATGTCTTATTGAATCACTTGATTATTAATTTTTTTGACACTCTATTTTCTTGATATTATGCTTTTTCTTGCCTCTAAGACAAGTGGTCGTGCAAGGATCCTCTTAAATTATTTTCCTCCAAGCATTGATTTTAAATTATCCCCAATCCTTGATCACCAATAGTTTTAACCTTGTTTGTTTTAGGTTCATGGGTTTGGTTGTCATCTTACTCACGTGCTTTCAAGGCAAGGTTCTTATACCATCCTAGATTCCAATGCTATTTATTCACATATCTTTTAGGATTATGGATATTGAGGTACATCTATTTATTTTCCTTTTGGTAGGTATTAAGGAGTATCCTCAATCCTTGATTCAGAATAATTTTACTTCTCAGTCCCTTTAGGTTTGATGGTATAGGTTTGATCTTCTCAAAATTATTTTATGTATGAGTACATGGTATGTTTGACTTCTAAACTTTGATATTTTGTATTGATATACCCTTTTTTCAAGCTTGGGAGCTTAGGCATCCCCCTTCCTATTTATTCTTGATGTTTTGAGGAGGATATTTATGATCTCCTCTCCTCAAACCTTATGTCCTAGAAGGTTAAGTAATTAATCTCTTGGTTTTAAGAATTTTAATTTTATAAATCCTTTTCTTGCCTTCAAATGGAGTAGCATTAAGTAGTGTTCAAGCTTTTTATCTCCCTAATCCTTGATGCATCGATCATCTTGGGATCCTAAATTTTGCTTCCTTGACTATTTTAACTAGAATTTATGCTAGGAATATGGAGGAACTTTTTTGAAACATTATATAGTTCTCAAAAATATTTCCTATCTAAAGAACTCAATTAACTTAACCTTGCAAAAGATATTTGGGGATTCTAAAGTCTACTTGCCTTAATTTATTTATCTTTCTAGAATTTAGTTATTTACTTTGATATTTTGATTTATCTTTTATAATAATTTTTTTGGAAGGATCATATTTGACTTGTATAATTATTCTTATGCTTTCGTGGAAGAATCAATGCAAGGATAACAACTAGCAAAAGAGATGAAGTACAGGTACATAATATCACCCTTTATCCAATATATTCTCCCCTTGGAGTAACATCAAAGATATAGATCTAGGACATTTGAATTACAAGAGTTATTGTGAAGAGCACAAGGAAAGAAGAGAGGATTGTTGAGGCCCACAACATGACCCAAAGTGGACTAGTCCAAGTAACTACATTCCTAACTTGTCATTATAATTTCTAGAGCTAGTATTGGCTTTATTACCAGAGGAGAAGAAAGGTATTTGGGTCTACTCACTAGAATATCATAGCTATTAATTTAGAGGTAATTGAGAATGGTCTCCAATATATGCATAGTATGACAAGATAGACTTGAAGGAAGCACTAAAGTACTATGAAATGAAAACATCTTAGAAACTAAATTGTACCAATGATAAATAGGGAAGTCTACCCTATATAGGACCAAGTTCCTACACATAAGTGAGTTCAAAGTGGATTCCCATGATGTCACCACCTTATTGAGTAGAGTGATTAGGAATCCAATTGTCAGGGACTTCTACCCTTAGATGTGTTTCTTTATATAATCAATTCTAGATAAGAAAATAATCAACTAGGAAACATTAATAAGTGATAAGTTGCATGAGCAATTGATATGTGCAAGAAATATGAAAAATTTGTTATTGTAAATTGAGTTATTATCATACCTAGTTAGCTAATCACCTTTCTAGGATTGTCCTTTTCACACCTAATTTAAGTTTACTCAAGTTTTCTTTTACTTTTGTCTCATTTCATATGGTTGAGATATGTGTCCTCATGACTTGAGATACCTATTGAAACTTGCTCACACACTTGTCAAGTGAGCTCACAATTGTCCCTCTTTTGGAGGGGTAGTCAGAGTTTCACTTCTACCTTCTCACCTCCTCATCCTTGCCTATATAATTAAGGCTTGATCATTGTGTTATTACACTCTTCATTTTATATTAATAGACATACTATTGTGTTTATAGTTTCACTTGTGGAATGTTATCAAATTCAAGCTCTCTGATCTTGGAATTCTCCAACATGGTATTAGAGCTATGAGAGCATGTTCCTTCCCACATCAAGGTGACTCCTGCACATAGCCCTATCAACGAAGCATAATAGAGCCAAATAGACACTGCCATTGCATCTAGAAGGCTCAAGAAACAAAAAAAATACCTTTAATTTCATCAATTGCGTCTATGCTTATTTTATGAAAAGTTGTAAAAAATTGATTTTTTTTAGTACAGGGCCAATCAACCCTTTGCCCATCTACTCGTTAGGGTATATTTTGCATTCTGCATATAATTTTGACCATTTCAACCAATTGTGTAGAGTTTTGGCCTATCTGACCTATTATTAAAAAAAAATTGTTGCAGTTTGTGGCCTTCATTGGTCTGTTTGCAGACATTTTTGTGGTCTTGTTGGCCTACTTGTAGAGTGCGTGGAATTCCTGTGGATCTGGTGTTTTTAAGTTTTTTGTCATATTGATCACTGCATACTTTAAATCGACCTCCATCGAGGCTTCAACTATCACTCCATATGTGGTTTGCAAAATTTTGAAGCATTATGGTTCAATCTGCTAGCGATATATCATGCCGATCCATTAAGGGGGTCAATTCAATTGTGGCCTCCTTCCGCCCAACTAAATATATAGAGGAATCTTGCAGGTTAAGAGTGAAGGGATCATGAAGTAGCTAAGTTTCATATTGCGTGGGTTTCTACAGCTATCTATGCGACCTTCCTTGTCAATTGTGCATTATTTTGTGGCCCAAATCGACGCCATCTTTGTCGACCAAAAAGGAGGCACCATTCATTGTTTTATTTGCGCATCAAATACAGGCGACCTTCAACAAGTGAATCGGCCTTGCATAGTTTGACACGGCTTCTCCAACCTGGGATTTTCACACAAAAATCCTTTCATGCAATCATTATGCATGTTATACTCACGCCTTTTATACAGAAATCAAATTTGTCATGCCCTTTCCTCTGCGTTTGATCTTAGGGTGTGCTCATCATTCTGCCGAAGCTCATTCATTGGCATTTGCTGTTATTAACAGGTAGATCAAGTTGCAACTTAACTCAAGCTTTTGTCAACAGCCTACTTGGCCTCCTATCTCACCCATGTGGCCTCCAAATATCTTCCAAGTATTTTCATGCAACCTGTACATGCATTCGTGGCTTGCAAATCATTTTGTGGCATGTTAAGTGCATAGACAAGGGTTTTTGGAAGATATTGCATCAACTCCAACTTGGTCCTAACTCCTTTTGCTATAATTGACATGATTTTATTTTCTAATACAAAAACTATTAAACAAATAACTTTCTCACCGTACAACGTTTTAAAAGAATTTTCTGCTGTGAAGCTCTTGATGCAATCTTTCTGTTATTGAATCTCTTATTCCATTAAAAAAAAATGTTCTAATTGTTTTTCTAGCACTAAGAATCTTAGCCCACGATTTAGGTCTATTCTTTTAGTGATGTGAGGTTGCATTAAGCAAAGTCAAACAAGGAATCTACGGCTGCTCGGTTTTAGTTGAGCAGTCATTAAAGGAGCTCGAATACTAAAACTTTTTTAAGGTATAGATTCATTCCCAATGACTTGGAGTGCCTTCCCCAGAGTTTAGAACGTACATGTTCCGTACAAGTTATTTGAGACCCTTTGAGAAATTCTTTTAAGTTGCTTCCCAAAAATCGCTTCTCCGACAGATTTTAGAGTAGCAGAAATTTGATGTTTATTGGAGGGATAGATTTGGCTTGTGTGACGTTCTTTAACAATATTAATTACCTGATTTCTCACGTAAAAAAATGTATTGCTTAAAGTTTCGCACTTCATAAATAATTTGCATTGTTCAAACGACGCCATAGAATGGTTGTAGAGAAAGTCATTTAAACTAAAGAAATAAACGAGTTTGTTAAATTTGGTAATATTTCTTTTAATGTCAGAGCGTCGTGGAATGTATAATTGAATCGCTTGATCATAAATTTTTTAGACACTCCATTTTCCCGATCTTGTGCTTTGTCTTGCCTCTCAAATTCTGTCTTGCAAAGATCCTCTTACTCTTTTCCTCCGAGCAATAGATTTTAGGCTATCTCCAATCCTCGATCACCAACGGTTTTAGCCTTGTTCTTTTCAGGTTCGTGGGTTTGGTTGTCTTCTTACTCATGTGCTTTCAAGTGTCTTAGACCATGGTTGTTTCCAATGTTATTCACATATTTTTCAGTTACCAAGATGTGGAGGTCTATATATTTATTTTCCTTTTGGTACATCCTTTGATTTCCAACAATTTTACTTCTTAGTCTGGGATCGATCTTCTTAAATGCTTGTTTCCAATGTAACTTATTCACATCTCTTTCAGTATCAAAGATGTACATCCTTTTTAAGGTTTGATGGTCTGTGATTGATCTTCTTAAATGTTTTTAAGTATGAGTACATGGTATGGTTGATTTCTAAACTGACATTTTGTATTGATATATCTTATTGCCGGAATCTTGGGTCTTCCCTTTCTTGTTTGTTCTTTGGTGTTTTGTATTGATATATCCTATTCTCAAGGTTGGAAGCTTGGGTATTCCCTTTCTTGTTTGTTCTTTGGTGTTTTGGGAAGGATATTTCTAATCTCCTCTCCCTGACCCTTCTATCCTACAAGGTTGAGTAATAAATAGATCTTGGTTTTAAGAGTTTAAATTTTATATTTAGTTTTTTTTTTTTTTGTCTTTAGATGGATTAGCCTTCATTGGCATTCAAGTTTTCTAGCTTCCTAATCTCTCTAGGATCTTAGAGTTTGCTTCCTTGACTATTTTAGTTGGAATTTATGTTAGTCCTATAGAAGAAATTTTGTTGAAACCTTGAATAGTTCCTAAAAAGCCTTCCTATCTAAAGAACTCAATTAACTTAACCTCACAAAATATATTTGGGGATTCTAAAGTCTACTTGCTCTAATTTATTTCATTTTAGACTTTAGTTCTTTCCTTTGATGTTATGATTTATCTTTTACAATATAAATGTTGGAAGGATTATCTTTGACTTGTATATAAGCATCCACGCAAGGACAACAACTAGCAAAAAAGATGAAGTATGAGTATAAAGAATGCCACCCTCTATCCAAAATGTTCTCCCCATGGAGTTACATTATAGATATAGATTTGAGACATGTGAATGCACAAGAATTATTGTGAATAGTGCACAAGGAAGGAGATATAACTTTTGAGGTCTAGTGCATGACCTAAAGTGGACTAGTCTAGGTAGTTGCATTGCTAATGTCCTTGTGATTTCTAGAGCTAGTATTGGCTTTATGAACAAATGTGAAGGATGGTACTTGGGATTGTTCACTAGACTATCCTAGATATTAATATAGATGTAATTAATAAGGTCTTTGATCTCCCAACATAGTATGGCAAGATATACTTGAAGGAAACACTCAATTACTATGAATACATTCTATCAATGATAATTAACTATTCTAAAGGAGGAATTATTCCCTCTAAATAGCTATGGTCACCCACATAATTGAGTTCAAAGAGGACCCCCATGATTCCATCACCTTATTAAGTAAATTGATTAGGAAACCATAGGTTAGGGACTTCTACCCTTAGATTGTTTCTTTATATATTTAATCTTAGATAAGAATAAAATCAAATGGGAAACACTAATAAGTGACAATTTGCTTGAACACTTGATAGAAGTGCAAGAAGTAAGAAAATTATACATGACCTACCTAGTAGATATCGACTAGCCTATAATGCTAGCTTTCTATGCTTGACTTAGGTAGGAAAAATGTAACTTGGAAAAACTTTGGCACATGACCATTACTCACAACTCAAACTAAAGGAAAGATGGAGGCATTATCACTAGGTAAATGATGCATTCATATTCTCCACCATTAGGTTCTTGGAAAGGATTACATGAAGAGGTTGTTCCTAGAGACAACACACAAGCTAAGCAATTGAGGGAGTTGGTTTATTTAGTTCATAACCTTCTATGACATAAAAATGCATGATTACACAAAGAATTGTACAAGTTACCACGATACCAAAAAGAAAAATTGTTGTCTTAGAAATTTATAAACAATTAATGGAAATTCAAAAGAAGATAGATATTGAGCAAAATAATTGATTCCATTTCCCCATCTTAGTGGTAGCCTACTCCTATTCTAGTATCCTAATGCAGATCAAGGAGGAAACTTGTTTCCAATCAAAATTTGACTCAATTCAAACAATCTTTCAAATCATACAACCCTATCTTGACATATTTCTTCAATCCTACCTATTCTTCCAAACATTGAAACTAGGGTAAAAATCCACAAAGAATTTTCAAATCCACAAATAAATTAGGTTTTCAAATACCCTTTATCCTCATACAAAACGTATCTCAAATTAAACCTAGGTCACTTTGGACCAACCTTTTCAAATCTCAACTAGTACATTGTCCTGCAAGGGCAATTAGGCCACTTTTATGAAGCATGTATGGGAAAATCAATGTCCCAATATTCCAAAAAAACTCCAAATATCTCCTCAGATGTCAAATGGATTGAATCAAATGTTTTTTCTCACCAAAAATGTTCCATACATTCCCAACAACAAAATCTCACTTTTTCCCAACCTAGGCTTAATCCAATGAGGGTTTATTGGAAAACCTATTCCCAAACCTTCCCAAAATCTAACAACACTTCGAACACCTTGCAAATGGTTTGTACATGCCTCATACACCTTCTACCAACTTCCAGCAATGCAATTTCATCATATGTCCTGTCTTAGCCATCATTTTTGGCTTAAAGACATGCATAATCTTCAACTAGGGCATCACCCAAAAATTTGCAAACAACCTCCCCTACTATTGTAACTTATAAAATCTCAAAGATTATGATTAGATAGACCTACAAACCAATTATTGAGATTTTTCTATGGTTAGATTTAAAGTTACACCATTTTCTTGCTTTCAAACCTCAAAAATATGAACTTAGCCTCCCACAGTAAAATGACTATAAAAACTTCAAAACTTAATGAAATTTGATAAGAAAAAAACCAAAATGGAGTTATTACTTCTTCCCACCAATTTCAATGCATTTGGGACCAAAATAAGGCTGTACAGAACCATGCAGTAATTTGGAACAACAAATTTTGTAGAAAATACATAGAAAATGAAAGGTTTCTTATTGTCTTTTCATCAAATTCACCATTCCAAGGTTCCCTTCCTTCAATTTTTTGAGGCATATATGACCTTGAAACAACTAAGAAAACCAAAAAATTGCCCTTAACCAACTTTTAAACTCCTATGACTGTTGGGATTCCATCTTTTTACATTATTTTGCAACTTTACCAATATTTGCACAATTAGACTCAAAATAACTCATAAACATCATAAATGATATATAAAGACCTTATTGGACCCAAAATATTAAAAAAAAGCTAAATCCTAACTCAAGACCTCATTTACATGCATTGGCCTTAGTGCCCCCACACCATACACCCGACCTAAAGAAAACTAATGTCCCATGAGGACTATACTATAGTAGATTATGCTTCTTCACACCATGTCCTTGACCTTCAGATGCTCCTTCATCTGGTACTCCCTTCCACTTTATCAGGTACTTAAATCTTGCATCATGCTTTACCCTTTTGAACTTGCTTTCACCTTGCCATTGTTTCATCTTTGCAAACTGATTTGCTAGCTATCTCTCAACCTTTGACTCATCAAGATTTGATGTTGATCTTGTATTCATACCTACAAACATGTCCTTACCATCTATCCCATGAATTTCCTTCTTCCTTACCTTTTTTTCATGGTCAAACTCATCCATTTGCTTTTTCCAAACAACCTTGTTCACTTCACTACTTGTCTTCACATCTACTCTTAGATTCCCTATCCTTAGAACCCCTACATAATTAGGTCTAGAAACCTCTTTCATGGAAGAATATGATTTCCCTCTAACCTCACTTTGCATTAAAGGACAAAGCATTGTCCTAACCACAATATCTTCATGCTTCTCTAATCCATTTGGAGTCTTCATTAACAACTCACCTTTGGCCTTCTCTTAGTTTATCTTTACTATCACCACATCATTTCTCTTCTCCAATACTAAAATACTCTTCAAACTTACTATCTTATCAAGTTCATAATCCACTATATTAGCAGATTGAAACTTCCCACAAACTTCTTTTGCAATCAACTAGGACAAAACACTGTCCCTACCACAATCTCATCACACTTTTCCACTCTAAATTAGGTCTTCTCAAGGAATTAATCCTTGACCTTCTCTTTCTCAAATTTTATCACCAAATCATCATATTTTCCTTCTAGACTTGCTATCTTGACATCTTTTTCCTTTGTAGAGGCTGCACATTCTTCATTTTTGTCTTCCTCTAACTTCATATACTCCTTGCCAAACATGATTACTCTTGCTTCTTTGGGCTGCTCCTTAGCATTATGCTGCAATGGTGTTAGTGTAAAAGTGGTTCTATCCTTTTCTATAGTGTAATTATTATACCTCCTATCATATATGGCATGTCTATCATATCGCCATGGTCTTCCAAATAACAAATGACAACAACTCATATGAACCAAATCACAAATAACTTTATCCTTATAGCCACCAATATTAAATTCAACAAAAGCTTGTTCACTTACCAAAATTGATTGATTATCATTCAACCAAGATACTTTATACAGTGCTTCATGAGGAATCCTTTCTAAATTCAGTTTATCCACCATTTCTATGGAAACCATGTTGTCAGTAGAACTAGAATCTATTACAAATTTACATACCTTTCCTTTAAATTTGTTGGTTGTTGTGAATAGTGATCTCCTTTGAGTCATCTCCTTCAACTTAACATATCTTTCTTTCAACTCTCTGATTTCTTTTGCCATCTTGTCCCTTTAACTTCCACAACTCAAACTATAACTTTTCACCCTCAAATGATCTACTTCCTAAGCTCTGATACCAATGGATACAGAGAAGGGAGGAAACTTGTTTCCAATCAAAACTTGACTCAATTCAAATAATATTTCAAATCATACAACCCTATCTTGACATATTTCTTCAATCCCACATATTCTTCCTTGTAGGGTTCCAAACATTGAAATCAGGGCAAAACTCCACAAATCCTTTTGAAATCCACCAAAAAATTAGGGTTACAGATACCCTTTATTGTCATAAAAAATATATCTCAAATTCAACCTAGGTCACTTTGGACCAACCTTTTCAAATCTCAACTAGTACCCTGTCCTACAAGGCCAATTTTACAAAACATGTATGAGAGAATCAATGTACCAATCTTCCAAACCAATTCAAAATATCTCCTAAGATGTCAAATGGATTGAATCAAAGGTTTTTTCTCACCAAAAATGTTCCATGCATTCCCAACAACAAAATCTCACTTTTTCCCAACCTAGGCTTAATCCAATGAGTGTTTCTTGGAAAACCTATTCCAAAACCTTCCCAAAATCTACCAACATTTCAAAAAATTTGCATAGGGTCTGTACATGCTTCATAAACCTTCTCCCAACTTCCAACAATGCAATTTCATCATATGTCCTCTCTTCTAAAGCCATCATTTTTGGCTTAAAGACCTGCATAATTTTCAACTAGGACATCACCCCAAAATTTGCAAACGACATCCCCTGATCCTGTAACTTGTAAAATATCAAATATTATGATTAGAAAGAACTACAAACCAATTCTCAAGAGTTTTATTTGGTTAGATTTAAAGTTACACCATTTTATTGCTTTCAAACCTAAAAAATCTGAACTTAGCCGTGTATAGTAAAATGACTATAAATACTTCAAAACATAATGAAATTTGATTATAAAAAAACAAAAATGGAGTTAGTCCTTCTTACCACAAATTTCAATTCATTTGGGACCAAAATAAGGCCATACAACAATCTAGAACAACAAATTTTGTAGAAAATACACAAAAAGTGAAAGGTTTCTTATTGCATTTTCATTAAATTCACCATTCCAACCCTGCCTTTGAGTTTTTGAGGCATATATAACCTTGAAACAACTAAAAAAACCAACAAAAAGACCTTAACCAAATTTTAAACTCCCATGACTATTGGGATTCCATAATTTGCATTTTTGCATCTTTTGCTTGATAACTTTTTAGATTATTTTGCAACTTTAGTAATATTTGCACAATTAGACTCCAAATCACCCATGAATGTCATAAATGGTCTATCAAAACCTTATTGGACCCAATAGACTTAAAAACACCTAAATCCTAGTTACTTAAGACCTCATTTACATGCATTGGCCTGAGTGCCCCTACACCACATCCACCATGCCAAAATGAGAACTTTACAACTAGATCATTGGAAAAATTAAAATTAGTGAGTTTTTTCAATATTTATTATTGAGCTTGTGAGGTAAGGATTTTTATCCTTAGGTTAAAACATTATTAAAAATGTAATGATTTGATATAATGATAATTGAAGATACAAGACAATAATGTACTATACTAAAGAGGTTCATGCCATTTTGATCTATGTACATATGGTGATGTAATGTTTAATGTAGCTATTATGTAATGCCTTAGATACATTTATAATTATTACTTGATGATCTTCAAATGAATTAGGGTTTTTTCATTTATACAACACCAAAGTGCACACATTAACAAAAATTGCTCTCAAGTGGGCAACTAATAGCTAGTGAAAGGGTGTCAATTTGAGTTAAATTTGAAATTTGAAATTTAAAGTTTAGGGGTCTAATTAGAACCCATGAATTTCAACTTGATAAAATAATAAGTATTATGATGGTTCATTCCACACTCTAGGGATGCATGAAGGTAAGATTAGATTAGGTTCAAGTTAATTTCTAAATTTTACTCAAAATTAGACCACTTGGACACTATTCATTACACTAAGAACAAACTAATCAAAACAAGTCCAAAACAACTAGAAAAAGTGTAGAATATACATTTATTTTTAACATTATGATAATTAAAAGGTTATCAGTTCATTTAAGGTTACTCTTTTATTTTAATTTTTTTACAATATTTTTAATGTAATTATATTTTTCAATAATTTTTTTAAAAAGAAATTATGAATCTTTAAATTCAATTAAAACCATATGAATGCTAGATAAATTTTGACGAGGGCTACACCACCCAAACCCCACACAAAATACAGTAACAAATAACAACACAAAAAATACAAGATAGAAAATAACCCACTTTCAATTATTTTCTGAAAATGAAATTACAGATTCATAAATTATAGTGCTACAACCTCATGAGCTTGATTCATTACATCCACATCAACTCTGAAAATAAAATCTATTATTCAAAGCCACAAGCTACACTAATGGAGCCACCTTCTACAATCTCTACTTAACCCTTTTATTTTACCCAATAATTGCCCTAAAATGATCTAGAAAGTGTAACTTTCCCTTTTGTTTTGGCTCCAAAAGTCCCACTGTTTGATTTCTTACCTAGGAAGATATTTTAATGAAATTCACTTTTTAGTGGGGAAGCTTCTTGGGGCCATAACTTTTGATTCAGGTGTGCAATTTGCTATTATAATATATCATTGGAAAGCTTTCAAAGTGATCTACAATTTTGAAACGAGCTATTTTGAGGCTTCTAAAGTTTAATATCTCCCAAACTATACAGGGTATTGAGACAATTTTTTCACTGCCAAAAATGTTTTACAATTCTGCTCCTTGGGGTAAATTTTTAGGTCCATATGAGCCCATTTAGGCTAACTTACTAAAAATAGTAAGTGACCATTTTTCACCTATTTTGAATTTTGATTGTATTACACCCCTTAAGTGCAATCATGGGACTCAAAACAACAAAAAAAAAGGAAAAAGTTTTTTTTTGGGTGATGCAAGATTTCCCTACACCACTGGATGCTCCTGCATCAAATTTTAAATAAAATATCAAGCTAATTAGTATCAATCAAAAAATGGTAAATAAAAAAGTTATCACATAATGACTAGTCCGTACCATTGCAATATAGTTAAATGTGTAGTTGATAACTAGTTAAAGGATTAAAGAATATTGATTAATAGTAACTTATTTAAATTTTTGGTTAGCAAACTTAAATATTCACAAAGAAAGAATAATTCTTGATATTACAAGAAAAAATCAATGCATTATAAATATCATGTTAACAAAAGGGTATTAGATAAATATCATTTAAAATTACCCACTATCTTCTCTCACTATGATATCAAAATATTTTAAAATTATATATGCATTATATATATGGTATAATGATCTAACCTAATGTCCTGGATAGATGTGTAATTATTCCTGGATGATCTTGAAATGAATTAGGGTTTATCCTTTTATACAACAATAAAATGCACATATTAAGTTTTTTGTCTCAAGTGAGAAACTAATAACTAATGCAATGGTCTAATTGGCACCCATGGATTTCACCTTGATAAAAATTAGGTAATATGATGATTTATTCTAGAATCTAAGGATGCATAAAGGTAAGATTATATTAGGTTCAAGTTAATTTTCAAGTTTTACTCAAAATCAATCCACTTAGACATTCATCATTACATTAAGAGAAACTAGTGAAAATTAGTCCAAAATAATTAGAAAAGTGTAGAATATACATTAATTTTTGTATTATGATAATTAAATGTTCTTTATTCATTTAAGTTTACTCTTTTATTTTTAATTTTTTTATAAGATTTTCTTGATGTAGTTATACATGTTTCAATCAACAAATTTTGCAAGAAATTATAAATCTTTAACTTCTTAAAACCATATGAATGCTAGGGAAATTTTAAACAAAATCTCAATCTAATTAGTGTTAACCCAAAACTAGTAAACAAGTAGGTGTGACAAAATGATTAGTCCTTACCATTGCAATTTAGTTGATAATAAAAATTTAAAGGACTACAAAATATTGATTACTAATAATTGATTTTAGCATTTAACTGAATCAAATGCTTTCAATTTTTTATTAATAAATTTAAATATTCACAAAAAAAAAATTCTTGATATTGCAAGAAAAATCAATGCATTATAAATATCATGCTAATGAAATAACATTATAAATATCATTAAAATTATCCACTATCTTCTCCCATTATGATATCAAAATCTTATGACATTATATATGTATTATATATATTATATATTGCTATGTTGTTATATGTACTACAAGAAAATATACATGCATGCTTAGTTTTTCTAAATGAATCCAAGCCTTACACATTTAGTTGAATGAGCTTCCTTAATAAATCCTTGTTTCTTCTTTACCAAGCCATTTGATTTTGTACTAAATCCACATGCATTATTAATAACAAAATTCTTTTCTATGAATTTCTTCTACTAACAAATTTTCCTATTCTTTGAATAGTTAGTTATTTTGTTCCATTAACTAGAATCGGGTAGCTCTAATTTGATGTTGTTCTTTGTTATGGATTTCTCCAATAACAAAGTTTCACATTTCAAATTATTTGAAAGTTTCACATTTCAAATTATTTGAAAGTGTCACATTTCAAATTATTTGGTTATTTAGTTATTTTGTTCCCATTAATTAGAATTGGGTAGCTTTAGTATTTGTATTATACTATTATACAAATATGATTTTCAATCTATGTATCAATTTAACTTGACAAGCCAAATTTAAATTTATGAAAATCAAAATTCTAAAATTAAAAAAAATATTTCATCACATTTTCAACAACAAAAAATATAATTTTCTTCAATGACATCAAATTATCAACCATATTAATTAATTATTCCAATCTTATATTTCTAATTACAAATTTTAATTATCCATTTATTAATAACTTAATTTTAAATTAAATAATTTCCATAAATCTCAAATATTTTAATAAATCTGATAACTTACTTGAGAACTCTAAACCTACACTATTTAATTTTCAAATATACCATTTAAATATAAAAATTACACAATAGTGTATTATATTATTATTTTATTAAATATAAATTAATAAAATATCTCATATATGACTCTAGGAAAATTCACTGTCATGACGGTAAATTTTCTCACAGTAAATTGCTGACTGTAAATTTTCCCCGGGAAGAATTTGAACTTTGAAAAAGCTAAAAATAATATAATCTAAACAGTCTATTAAGTTCAGTTACTTGTTTATATTAATTAATACATATCCTTGTCACCAGCACAAATAATTCACTTAACGTACCACGTTTTAAAAGAATTTACAATCTCCCAAGAATCTTAGACCAGAATTTAAGCCCACTTTTTAATGGATGTTATCAGGTTGCGTCAAGAAAAGTCAAAACGAATTTTAATTGAGCTCTCAGCAAATGAGCTCATATAACTGAACTTGCTAGGGGTAGATTGTGTCGTCCTGAGAGCTTGCAGTGCACGTAGAGCGTTCCGTACAAAAGTTATGTGAGCCCATTTAGGCCAATTCTTCTAAATTGCTTCACACGCAAATTTTGGAGTGACGGAATTTCGAAATTTATTCGAGAGATAGATTTTGTTTGTGTGACGTTTTTTTAAGAGAATTTAATTTAGATTGCTTAAACTTTCGCGCTTTATAAATAATTTGCACTGTTCAAACGACCGCATAGAATTGTTGCAGAGAAAGGCCATATAAATTAACGAACTAAACGAACTCGGTTAAAATGAAACATCAAATATCTTTTTCTTTGTATAACCAGAACTAGACAGAAGGTACAAATTACAATGTTATGTATCAATGATGTTATAGATGAATCGCTAGACTAAATAAATAAAAAAATGGCGGCCCAATTATGATCGAAAAACAAATTCCTTGCTTGATCGTCTTCGATAAAGAGTTAAAGACATATCAAGAATGGAACAGTATAATTCAGCAAATCCAATTTGTCTGTTCAAAGCTTGACCTTGCATTTCTTCGTGCTGATATTGACACTTGTGTTCTCATCCAGTGTGTCGGCCACTAGATCACATCGCACGCGGAAAGTAATCTTCATGGTTTTCAGTTTCCCAAACTTGACCTTCACGGGAACGTCAGCCTTCAAATACAGAGGAATGCTTCCCTCCTGCTTCTCTTCATTCAGCAACGTAACCATCTTACTGGTAATCTGGACGTTAGTCCCTGTGAGAATAATATCTAAATTAGAAGTATTCTTGTGGCCCTGGTAAAACGCAGGTAGTTTGCCCCTGCAAATCTCTGTCTCGGTGTAGAAAACCCCAATATAGCTGTCGTCTAAGTAATATATCCCGATCTTTTTGTTCGGATTAGTCGTTCTCACACTCGCCGCAAACTGCGAAGAAATGGTAGCGTCTAAACCGAGGGAGAAGCTGATAATCTGAACGTTGTCGACTGAGTAATTGGGTATTCTGGGTTGGAAGACAGCGTAGAGAATCGTCGCAGCTATGACAATGGCGACAATAAAGAGCAACAGGAGGCAAAATGTCCAGACGAGGCAGAGACAGTAAAAATTGCGGCAGCGCTTAGGAGGGCAGAAGTAATGTCTGGGGGTCTTCTCTGCGGAAAATTTACCTGGATTAGAGCTGGGTTCAACATTCTGGGACACAAGCCTCGATTTGGGAACCAGAGGAGCACTGGGTGGTGGACTTTTCCATGCGTCCTTTTTCGCCAGATAAACCCGCTGTCCTTCCGCCATGACTGTGTTATAATCCTGCTTCTGTTTTTAACTCGGAGAGAACTGATCACTGGTCGATATAATAATTTAAATCTCTTGAAAAGGTGAGGCAGGAAGGTCTGTGGGTTTTCCACGGTTGGGAGTTCGCAAACGCTTGGAACTCCCGAGGAAATAAGTTAGTCATGTGGGCGATTGCAAGGTGAAATAGATTGTGAAGAAAATCGTAAGCGTAATAGCATTTGCTTTGCTCTTGTGGCGTGAGCCGCCGTGTATGTGCACTGCCCGTCTCAACATTCCTCTCGTATTTCACACGATTTTTATCTTTAAGGCTTCCTCGTCTGTTCCCAAACGTTACGTCGTTTATCTTGTGTCCGAAGTATTAGATCTTCAGATTGCTTGACACGTGTTCCTTCTTTTTTCAGTGGGGGATTTGGGTCTTGAATAGTCTGTGGGAAGCTAATGGATTTTTTGTTACCCAAAAATTGACTTTCGAATCCGGTCGAGCAATTTGTTTCAATTAACGGTTATCATTCATCATTTCTCTCGCACTCAAAGGAAACAACAAACACCACAGACATATATTCTTTTTAATTCATTGGAAATTTCGACTCTGCCAAACGAATCTTCTTCCGTTTCGTACATAATTTTTTCATTCTTGAACATTTTCACCTGCCCAAAATCTCCTTTTATTTCATTGAGACTTCAAACCCTTGATTATTTTTACTGGGAAAGGGTTCAAATACGGTCATACGGCTATCAAATTAAACTTGTTCCGTATGTAATTGGTTAATAACTGAATTCTTTCTGATTATTGTTTTGTCGTCGTACACGCTAGCGCTGGTTTCATTCAGCACGTTCAATATTGGAGGACGTATCCTGCCACATAAGGAGGCCATCCTTACAAGAAAGAGGCCATGGTTTTTTCACCCATCTAACAAGTTAAGATACGAACTTAGAAGAAAGCTTTTAATGAATAAAATTATCTGTGATTATTTTTTTGGTTTGGAATTAATTTACATTAATAAATTTTAATTAAAATTAAAAAGAGAGTTAAAAGTTCGTATTAATTTTATAGTAAAATAGATTTTTATAAGAAATAATTGGTTTTAACATATTTATTAATTTTTTAATGAATAAGGTGTATATTAGTTTTTATTAATTAAAAAGTTAATAATATATAATTTAAAAAAAAATGGATGGTAGAAAGGTACATCTATATAGTTTATTAATTTCCACCTATAATTTTATTATCAAGTAATTTTCCTACCCAATGATATCTCCATTTAATACATAAATTTGAGGAGTTTTCATGAATGGGAACTAGAAAATTTAATTTTATCTTTCAACATGTTTAAAAATTAGTAAATCTCTTTTTGAAACTTATCAACATTTTTTGATGGGAATTAGTTTTCAATTTTATAAGTAAAGAAGATTTTTTGAGGGTCATATGATGTGAGAAGATAGTGTGTTGGCATGAAGAGGGTCTACCCAAGAAGGGCATATGCAAGAAGGGAATGGGGCACACAAAAATATATAAGGTTGTGGTATCCTTCTTCAAATAACATTATGTTTCCTTCTTGCAGGCACATGGGTGGGAGGAGTTTGAGTAAATGGAAACAAGAGAAATTTTTAGTAGGTATAATTCATGGGGAGTGTGAAAAACATAGAAAAGTAAATGTTCTAAAATATTCATTGGTCTTCACATGAGCAAGCAACCTAGAAATGCCATAAGAGGAAGAAGACCAACTAGGAAATTCATAAAAGGAAGTGAATTAGAAATAAAAAAGGTGGTAGATGTTTAGGAAAATATATTTCTTGTCTTATGTAGCAAGCCACTCAATATGAGGAAAAAGAAGAGATAGGTTACTTGGGACTTGAGTAGGGGAGACAAATAAATATTGACACATATTTAGAAAAGATTAGATGGCCACTTGGTGAGTATTTTGTCCTCATGTGTAAAGGGGAAGGGAGCACCTAGAGAGGAACCAAGAAAAAATATTTACTAAAATGTGGGAGTTTATTTCTTATATGAAAATGACCACACACTAAAAATATAATTCTACTAGGAAATGATAGGAAATAAAAGGAACAATTTAAAAAAATGAACCCAAAAAAGAGTTTGTTTGCAAAAGTTATGGCCCTTTGAAGTTGTTGAAAACAAAATTACACAATTAGATCATTAAGAACATTCAAATTATAAAAAAATAGATGTCCAAACTATAAATCACCTACACCATCATGAAGAGTACAAAATTCTACCTCATTTCAAAAAAATGTTTAAAAAGGAGCATATATATGCAAAAAAAGCCTTTAAAGATGGGTTTCAAAAGCCAAATAGCAAATGGTGAAGGAAGGGAAAAAATCCAAGGTTGTCTATTGATGCCACCATGATGCCATTTTCAATATTGACAAAATTGCCACCAAATATGGAGCTTTTTCAAATGTAGTTGTCATTAGAAAAAAAAGTACCTTTGCCAAATTTGGAGGACTAGTGCATGTACTATTTAAAAAAAAAATTTAGATAAGATATATGAAGGGTTTATATATATATATATATTAAAAATAAATAAACATTGTAAATAAATTATAATAAAATATTTATTAAAAAAGTTATTGAGCTGGGGGATTTTAACCCCCTTGCTACCCCTATGAAACTAGATAGGCCCTAAGGTATTATTGCCTTGCCACGACCTAGGTTGTGGATAGGGGTTGGTACCTTGGGGTGCTACACTATTTAATGGGGGTGGGACCCAAAGAAATTATTTTCCATATTATGGAAAAGGCATGGTAAGGGGTAGGTACCTCCACAATACACCCTAGTAATAATTTTTGATATATATTTTAAATTATTAAAAATTAAAAAAATGATTCATATTTGATCACTAATGGTATTGGTCAAAACATAATGTAACCTCCCAATAAAAGCTCATGAATTTTCTATCACCAAATCATAGTATTCCTTATATGAAAATATAGGTTTTTAAGCCTTCTAAGCACAACCATGAGACCTATTTTTCTCTAAGAGCCATCTTGAAAGATTCCCTAATAAAAATATCAAAAAATAAGAAGGGATTTGATAACTCAGTGCTTTAATACTATGTTACAAAAATAAAAGAACTCATAAAAACATCAATCTAACTAGAAAAACTAAAAAACTTACACACAAGAGATGCAATATAAAGAATTGTTATATTTCCAAAAATTAATAAATATACAATATCTAGAATGATGAATAAAAATATTAAAAGTAGATTTGTGTTGATCTTGATATCCATGAAAAAAATCATGTCTAACACTAAAATCAACAATCATATGGATATTAATAAGGGGGGATAAAGATGCTTTTTAGTTTTTATATGAATTTAACTTAACAAGCCCAATTTAAATATATTGATATCCAAATTCAAAAACTAAAAAATAAAATATCTTATCATAATTTCAACAACAAAAAATATAATTGCATCCAACTAACATCAAACTATCAATGGCATTAATCATTCCAATCTTATATCTCTAGTTATACATTAATAAATTCTAATTACCCACTTATTACTAACTTAATTTTAAATTAAATAATTAATATAAATCTTAAATAATTTAGTAAATTCGTAACTGTAAACCTATTTGGTTTTCAAATATACCATTTAAATATAAAACAATTATACAAATAATTTATTAAATTATTATTATATCAATTAATAAATTAAACAAATATCTTCTGATATAAAGAAAACATGTTTACTAATTAATCTATTAGATTCAGTTTCTTTGATAAATTGGAGTGCCTTCGAGAGAATCTGGAACGTACGCCGTTCCGTACAAGTTATTTGAGGCCCTGTACGCAATTCTTTAAGTTTCTTCACGGCAATCTCTCCCGACATATTTTGGATAATGGAATTTTGAATTTTATTGGAGCGATAGATTAGGCTTGTGTTACGTTCTTTTATAATATTAATTCCCTGAATTTTCAGGTTAAAAAATTGTATTGCTTAAAGTTTCGCACTACATAAATAATTTGCACTGTTCAAACGACGCCATAGAATGGTTTTAGAGAAAAGCCATACAAATTAAAAAATAAACGAATTTGTTTAAAATGAAACATCAAATATCTTTTTCTATGTGTACAACCAGAACTAGACTGTATCAACGTACAAATTATAATATTATGTACCAATGATGTTATAGGTATGAATCACTAAACTTGTGGAACGAAATTTACAAATCAATGGCGGCCTAATTATGATCGAATAACAAACTCCTTGCTTGGTCGTTCTTGATAAGGAGTCAAGGACAGATAAAGGATAGAACAGTATAGTTCGACAAAATCCGAATTTTCTGTTCAAAGCTTCACCTTGCATTTCTTGGTGCTGATATTGACATTGGTGTTCTCATCTAGCGTGTCGGCCACCAGGTCACACCGCAAGCGGAAAGTAATCTTCATGCTTTTCAGTTTCCCAAACTTGACCTTCACGGGAACATCCGCCTTCAAATGCAGAGGAATACTTCCCTGCTGCTTCTGTTCATTCAGCAACGTAACCATCTTACTGGTAATCTGGACGTTAATCCCTGTGAGAATAATGTCCAAATTAGTAGTATTCTTGTGGCCCTGGTAAAACGCAGGCAGTTTGCCCCTGCAAATCTCGGTGTCGGTGTAGAAAACCCCAAGATAGCTGTCGTCTAAGTAATATATCCCGATCTTTTTATTCGGATTCGTCATTCTCACACGCACCACAAACTGCGAAGAAAGGGTAGCGTCCAAACCGAGGGTATAGCTGGTAATCTGAACGTTGTCGACTGAGTATTTGGGAATCCTCGGTTGGAAGACACCGTAGAGAATGGCTGCAGTTATGACAAGGGCGACAATAAATAGGAACAGGAGGCAAAACGTCCAGACGAGGCAGAGACAGTAGAAATTGCGGCAGCACTTAGGAAGGCAAGAGTAATATCTGGGGGCCTTCTGTGTGGGAAATTGACCTGGGTTAGCGTCGGGTTCTACTTTTTCGGACACAGAGCTCGATTTGGGAACCAGAGGAGCACTGGACGGTGGACTTTTCCACGCGTCGTTCTCTGCGTCGTTTTTCGCCAGATAAACTCGCTGTGCTTCCGCCATGACTGTGTTATAATCCTGCTTCTGTTTTCAGCTCGGAGAGAATTGATCACTGCGCGGTATGATGAAATGATAATGAAAATCTCGTTAAAAGGCGAGGCGGGAAGAGTTCGCAAACGCTTGGAACTCCGGAATAAAGAAGTTAGTCGTGTGGGTGATCGCATGGTGAGATAGATTGTGAAGAAAATCGTAAGGTGAGCCGCCGTGTATGCTCCCACTACCCTTCTCCCCATTCCTCTGTATTTCACACGAATTGGTTTTTAGGTTTCCTCGACTGTTCCCAAACGTTTCGTCGTTTTGACGTGGCTTATCTTGTGTCATAAGTTTTAGATCCTCAGATTGGTAGACACGTTTTCCTTCATTTTCCAATGGGGGATTTGGGTTTTGAATTGTCTGTGCATGTGTAGTGAGTGCTCGGATGGGAAGCGAATGGACTTCTTGTTAGTCTAAATTTGACTTTCGGCCGAGCAGTTTTTTTCAATTAACAGTTATCAGTCATCATTTGCTTCGCACTCAAAGGGAAGAACTAAACGCCACATACATATATTCTTTATAATCCATTGAAATTTTTGACTCTGCCAAACATATCGCCTTTTATTTCATACAGATATTTTTGAATCCCTTGAAAACTTTCACCTGCCCAAAATATCTCTTTTCATCGCATGCAAACTTAAAACCCTGATTGTCTTTTGTGGGAATAGTGCAAATACGGTCATACGGCCATCAAATTAAAGCAGTTGCTTATCTAATGATTTATTAACTAAATTCTTTCTGATTATTGTTTCGTCGTCGTACACGCTAGCCCTGGTTTATTCAGCACGTTCAACATTGGAGGGCGTGGGCTGCCATAGAAAGAGGCCATCGTCAGAGAAATTTAAGAAGTTACTATATGGGCTTCGAAGAAACATAAGCCATCGTTACGGAGAAAGAGGTCATGGTTATTTCATTCATCTAAGAAGTTACTATATGGGCTTTGAAGAAATAGAAGCCATCGTTATAGAGAAATAGGTCATGGTTATTTCATCCATCCATCTAAGAAGTTACTATATGGGTTTCAAAGAAATAGAAAGAGGCCACCATTACCGAGAAAGAGATCATGGTTATTTTATCCATCTAAGAAGTTATTATATGGGTTTCCAAGAAATTTTAATAAATACAATTATTTTGTCTTCTTTTTCCTTTCTTTTTTCCTTTCTTTTTTTCTGGTTTGAAGTTATTTTATATTAATAAATTTTTGGTTGATAGGTTATATTTTTGTGTTGCTTTTTAATGGGTAAGTTGTTTCATGTTGGATCAATAGTGGCATGGTGTGATGGTTGAGTTGTTGTGTTGTTATTCTTACCATCAAGGTTCAAACCCCATTGAGGTATAACTGTTGAGAATTTATATTGGGGATGAGGCCCCCCATGTCTGACCTCATTGGTTCATAGCTTTGGATCAAAAGCATTTATCCCTTATATTAAAAAAAGAAAAAAAAAAGAAAGAAAAGAAAGTTGCTTCATGTTGTTCAAACAATTGTTAGGTTATTATTAAACAATTTTTAAATAACTAGAAAATATTTTGTAGATTGGAGAGAAGTTTTCCCTTACTTGATCCATGAGTGACATCACACAATTATATTAAATTTTCTTTTAATTCATTCCATGTATTGGAAGTATCTTTAAATTTTAATATGAGCATAAATTTGATAGCTCATATCAAATATTAGATATGAATTGATTTCCTTTTAATGCATTTTTTTGCAATTGGCAAATGCGTTTATGCATTTTGCTTTAGATCACTCCTTAGGTTATGTATAAATATAATGAGTAGTATAGAAAAAAATACAAAATAGTTGCAACAAACCATTCCAAAAATAATATTTGAAGAATATGACTAGATTAAAGATAAATATTAATAGTACACATATTGTTTTCTTGTTGTCTATGCAATATCTGTTATACATTCATGTGCATACAATTTTAGATAGTTATTGAGAATGTGAATTTGGACTCTATAGGAATTTTGGGTTATATTTTGCTTAAATTTTAATTAATTTAATTTCCAACTCTTGCCATTTCTTTTGGCCAAGTTTGACTTAGAGCCCAAAATGGACCTTACAAGTCCAAGTCTCAATACTATGACATAGAGAAAAACTTTACCATGATCATGTCAAATCAAATATAAAATAGGGGAAATAATGTTTTCATCAAATAATGATTAATCAACAAAATTGGGCCTAAAAAAGTAGAATACATACAACTATATGTATCAAAGAATTAAAAAAAATGTCTATCAATAGCCATCCATGACAAGTATTTCTTTTTCCATCAACATAAGATCATAAGTTCTTCATTTGTTTAATTAATTCATTGCTATCTTTTCATTCTCAACTTCTTCACAATGAAGAATAAGATTTTGGAGAACTTTATACAAATTTAACTTCATTAGAAAATAATCAAAACAATAATGAGCATGAATAGAAGTCCTCTACCAATTTTTTTTACAAAAAAATATTTGGAAAAGTTGGAATTATGCAACATTTAACATGCTTGGTTGATTTTGTATCTTCTACAAGACAAAATCATCGTTGAAAGCCATATTCATTGGATGATAAGGAATTCAAATGCATGGAGTTCTTCACATCATTAAGAAAAAAACATATTTTATTTCTCTTCCAAAACATGGGCCCACTAATCATAACACCACACTCCTAATTCCTTTATGTACCACAGGTTAGTCCCACACAAACTAATTTAGCTCTACTCCATGCACACACAACTTTCATTCCTCACTCTCCTTCTCTCGATAACCATAAAACAAGTTTTGAATAGTATCCACAACCCAAGAAAACACAACCCAACATAATACTTAGTAGGTTGTGCATAATTTGTGACTTTGACATATTACTTGAGATGGTTTTGTTATTTTCTTTATCTTTGCCACTTAAAAATACTCTTGGCCATATAGTTACATTAATGGAGATTTTAGAGTTGTATAGATATTTCCAAGGAACATATTTTTTGAACCTTAATCACACAAAAAGCTTAGTTTTAGTCATGAAACTAATGAAAAATATAACATAATATTTTTTTAAAGAAAAAATATTGACTTCCCCTACAATTTTTTTTTGCATGGTACTATAATTTTTATGTAGAGACTAAAACAATAAGAGTATCTTTCCTTAGCCAAAAATGGGATCCCGTTTTTTAAAAAAAGGGATTTAGGTAAGGTGCAAAAAAAACCTGAAATTGGCTTCAACAGAATGGGATCCTGTTTAGGTTCAGGGTCCTAAGCCAAAAATGGGATCCCGTTTTTAAAAAAAAGGGATCTCGTTCTAAAACGAGATCTCATTTCATAAAAAAATAAATATTTTTTTATGATTTTTTGAAACATGATCCCATTTTAGAATGGGAGCGGGACCCCATTTTAGAATGGGATCTTGTTTTTTTAAAAATAGGATCCCATTTCAAAAAAACATAAAAAATATTTTTTTATACTTTTAAGAAACAAGATCCCATTTCTTAAAAACAAGACTCCATTTCAAAATAAACATAATTTCTTTTTTATGCTTTTAAGAAACAAGATCTCATTTCAAAACGGGATCCCATTTTAAAATAAAACGAGATCTCGTTTCAAAGTGGGATCCCGTTTCATAAAAGCATAATATTTTTTTTAATGTAACTGGATCCCATTTTAGAATAGGATCCCGATTTTTAAAATTTAAATTTTTGGTCAGGTTTTTGCTTTGTTTTTTGGTTCAGGAAAAGGCTTGAGGATTCAAACCTAAGCTTTGGACCTAGTTTGACCTACAACTTGTAGGTCATGTCAATGTCACAAGAAAATAGTGACTTTGGACATATGTCTGAAGACCTTTTTTGTATAATTTTTGACGGAATTAAAACCCATTATAGATGAGACAATGTAGATTCCAAATATGTAATTTTTTTTACAATCGAATTATTTTTTCTATTTTTCAAGTAATTTTTGTTGAAACTAGTCTATAAACTTGAAATATTAGGGGTTTTTAGTATTTTAATAACTTTTTATTAAAATAATTTTTTGGAAAATGAATTGTACGAAATCGATAATTTCTGATGAAACTAGTCCATAAACTTGAAATATCAGGGTTTTTTAGTATTTTAATAAATTTTTATTAAAATAATTTTTTGGAAAACAAATTGTACAAAAAAGTACTTCAGATATTTTTTTCAAATTGAAAAAATAAATAAATGACAAGTTTAGGTCATGTTATGCGTGACGTACACGCCAATTTTTCAAAACAACAAATATGGCCAATAAAAAATTAACAAAAAAAAAATTCAATAAAAAATTACAAAACAATATCAAACACGTGCTTTAATGAGTTAAAAATCTTTTTCCAAAAGGATTTAGAAATACGATTATTTAGGTCAAAATATGGATGACGTACATGTGCATGGTATGGTAAAAAAAAGTGACTTTTAAATAGTGGTTTTTAGAAATGCTTATTGAAAATCAATTTGTATCATCTGGGTATTAAAATAAATTACATATTTGGAAACTAGACTCCAAGTACTACATTTTATGATTTGTGACTTTTTTTAAGATTCCGTCTTTAAGTGCTTCAAATTTTAAGGTCAAATGCAACAAATTTTGAAAATCAGGGAAAACACTTCCACTTTTTGGCCAAAAAGTGGATTCAACTTCTTGAACACACCTGCATGGCAAGCCTCATAAGAGGAACAAGTACATGCAGTGGTTTTTAACCTATTAGAGGATTGTGATCAAGTCTTGGGTAAATTTTTAGGATGCAAAGTATCATTTACTAGTAGTAAATGGTCCTTAAACATTATAACAAGACTCTCAAAAGACAATGAATGCAAAGCATTTAAGATGATTGTGGAGTAATATGAATTACAATCACTTTAGAATATAGTTCCTTAGAAAAGATAGTCACAATTTGAAAAGAGGTGACAGTCAAGCATAAGGATAGTCACATTGACATCTACAGGTCTACTAAGGAGCTTTCAAGGCTTTTTCTTGAAGGGTTTGAAATAGATGGAAGCAAAGCAAAAGTTTTGAATTATCATGTTAAAATATCATAGTCATGCTAACTTAGAGTCTTAATGAGAAAAGGGATCAGTTTGAGGTATTTTCAGTCATTTTAAGTCTATTTCCAATGTTGCATGAGTACAACTAGGAGTTGGGTGAAAATTGGAGCCAAAAACTTATAGTTTGGGATAGTTTTGAACCCTCAAAAGTAGACGTTTTAGTTTTGCATGACCAAAACATTAAAATCTCTTACAAGAGATGACAAGGGCATCAAGTTAATATTTTTAGGGGGGTACTTTAGGCATTCATGAAAGAGGTTAAGTAGTTTGGTGGCATTTATGAGTAATCAAGGACATCATGAGAGCATTTAGGAGAAGATTTATAGGTAGTGAAGGTAGTTTGGTGGTAGTTTGAGCTTCTTGTGGGAAGTTTGAGAGCATCTAGAGGTAGATCAACTTTTTCCTAAGGATTTAGGAGCCTCATCATCAGCCGGAGCACTTTTCAAGGAGTTAAAAGGACCAAGTCAAAGCACAAACCTCTTGGGCGTGTAAAACAATTTACCCTACTTTTAGGCTTTGTAACTTTGTCAATTTTAGTTCCTATATTCTCTCCTATGCTTGAAATGAGATATAGGACCCTTAGGCCTCATTTTTCACTTAGTTCTTTCATGTTTCAAAGCTGTAGAAGCAAAAAATAGAGCATTGTAACTCATTTTTCTCAGAAACAACTGTGAAAATATTTTGTAACGCATTTTCAAGCAAGGAGAAGCATATTTTAGACTTGTATATGCTATAAGAACACCTTTCTTTTAATAAAATTTAGTGATTTTTCCTTCTCAATGACTGTTTTATTGTGTGCAATTGATGATTGATGTATATTTTTGTGTTTTATGCTTAAATCCTCTAATATACTATCTCATTTCCAAAACCTTTGGCATAAAATGCACGTTTCTTGTAGGTCATAAGTTATGTTGTTAAGGTTTAAAATCTTTACTTGTGAAAACATCTAGTTTTCCTTTTAGAGGTTGTATTTACATACTAGAATTTCTTATGAAACACTTATGCTTGAGCATTTGAACATGTGAGTTGTGTGAAAATAAGCTAAATAAACAAATTTTTTTGTGTCAAAATAGCAAAAGTAGGTTGTAGAAATTTTGGTGCGTCACCCATATAGGTAGTTTTCAATTCATGTTATCCTTCTATCCTTTTTCATTAGCAAAAGTAGTAGTTTAAGTTAGGATAGGTGAACACCAAGAGAGCTAGATCCCTCTGGAGGTTAACTCCCACAACCTAATCCCACAATCAGGGGAGTTATCCCATGTTTCACCAGTAGGCTCAGAATTGCAACTCAACAAGGGTGCACTATTGGGTGATAACAACTACATCATTAATAAACGGTTGCCCCCAAAATGTAATGTTAAACATAGAAAGAAAAGTACATCACATGCAATCCAACTTAACGCATGTCATCCACATCCCAAGCTTGCTCTTATATATACATGGAAGACAATCAACTAGCCAAAAGAGATAACGATAAGTGCCATACGATGACAAGGCTACCTAATGGGCCTTTCCCCCACTTAGTGCAAGACAAGGATGGGCTGAGGTGATTGATGAGAAACATGAAAATTAGTATCAATTAGAGGAACAAGGTACTTCAACACAAGGAAGAGTGCCACAATCCTTAAGATCTTCAATTTCATTACCCAAAGCCTTACATTCATTAGTAGAATGACCATGAACTCTATGATACACATAAAATGAACTTGTGATATAAAATTTCTTTTGTGTTCTTGGAGGGATAAATATCTAGTGATCTTGGAGGAGTCTCAACAAGATACTCTCTTGATCAAAAGTAGAAGATGTTCCTATATTTTGTGCCAAAGATATCTCTTGCTTAGTACAAGGTGTCATACTTACACAAGACTCTTTATTCTATGAGATTTTGTTCTCTCCTTGAAAGGAGGGTGTAAAGTCTAACAAATTCCAATCGTTACTAGCACATTTCCTAGGAGTGCTTTTTGTGATGACATTAACTTTAAGTGAATATTTCTTTGTTTCTTTCATTTCTTTAGAAGGACAATAACCAAGACCACAAGTTTGTATAAGTTCAAGATGCACTGATGTTAAGGTTGGCTTAGAAGAATCTTTTGTAAGAGTGTTGATATTGAGTGAAGACTTGTTTTTTTATTTATTTAAGGGACAATAACCAAGACTATTAGTCATTTCTTGTGTGTGAGGCTCTATAGGGACACAAATACCTTATTCTATAGCACCACATCCTTTTCCACTATACCCAAGTTGTTTCATAATTTCATAACCTCTCCCATAAAGAATTTTCATTTATTTTGGATTTGGTGGTTGTTCATAATCAACTTCACTAAAGTTTGTTGGGTATCTGGTGTTTTCTTCTAAAGTGGTTGAAGTGGATGCTTTCGAAGATTTCGTTGAATTTTGTGTTGACATTACCATTGGTTCTTTTTTATTTTTAGAATCTTTTGTTATGATCTTGTGTTCTCCCATGAATGTAGGTGTAAAATCTAAGGAACTCAATCATCTTCCAATAGCTTCGTGACTTCCTTAATATGCTTTTCTCTTTCTTTCTCTTACATAGGTTCCACTTGTGTAGTTAGTGTTAGTGTTTTTAAAGGATTTTCCTTGTCTTTCTCAATGTTCAAACAACTATTTGGTTTAGGTTCAACTTTGATTGTATACACTTTGTTGTTGTAGAAATACTTCATTTTATGATGAAGAGTAGAAGGTACCACATTCATCTCATGAATCCATGGCCTACCTAAAAGAATATTATATGAAAGATCGTGAGGCATAACATGGACCGGGGTTGTAATGTTACCTTCTTAACTGTAATATAGGTAATGTGATCACACCAAGTAGTTGTTTTCCTACATTGTCAAATCCTTGAATCGATAAGGAATCGGGTTCAATTCATGATTTATCTACACCAAGCTTATCCAAAAGGGTTACACTACACACATTAAGAGTTGAGCCATTGTCAACAAGGGTTTATTTTATCCCTATCCTATTGAAGATAACTATTAACATGAAAGATTAATTTTATTTTTGCACTTCCAAAGGAGGTAATTCATTTTGGTGAAAAATAATGTCTTCATTCATTCCTTGAATTAGGGCTGCTACATCATTTGGTCGCACATTAGGAGGGGTAGGAACTTGTTGTAAAGTATTTTGAAGCATGTTATGATGAATAGGTGAAGCTTGAATAAGATCCCATAAGGATATCTTAGTAGGGTCCTATTCTTTAGTTGTTCAACAAGATCATACTACTTTCCATTATGTAAAGAAAAATGAGGGGCACTAGGCAAGATATGTTGAGTTAATGGGAGGGATGTTGGAGTTGTTTGTCTTGGTTGCAGATTGTTTCTAGTGTTATATGTATGAGCAATGGTATTGTAACTTGGTTGCTGTGAAACATTATCATTATCAAGTTGTCTTGTAGGTGGTTGTAAGATAAGCATGGGTTTATTTTGAACTTGTGGTTGTTGTGAGGGTAGATAGAGGATAAGCTGAGGCTTGTATGGTTCAATAATTGAAAGATTTGTAGGTGGTCTAAGGATCTTAAAGGTCTCAAGGGATTTCTAATGTTCATAACCTCAACACACTTATCCTTATTTTTATGATTTTTTTAGTGAAGGGGAGTCTAATGTCACTTCATTGTCTTCATCTAAGGAAACCATATCACTATTGTCAATGTTGTCATTTTCTTGCATCATGATATCTTCCCTAGTAGGGGAGTCTTTAGGAGGGCAACAAACTAGACGTTCATGACATTCAAAGGTTGGTTCCTCTAAAATAACTTCATCACAAGTAGGGGAGTCATCTATGGTTGGATTGTCTTTCTTATCAATGATGGTATCCTCTTGAACATTCAATGGTGTTTTCCTTAGTAGGGGAAGAGAAACAAGTAGGATTCTCATGGAACTCAATGATTGGATCTTCTAACACCAAAATATCTTCATCACAAATAGGAGAGATATTAGGAGGGGATCAAATTTGATTGCCATGATTGTCTACTATTGTATTATCTTTCGGTAAAACATTCTCATAAGTGCCTGAGAGATGGAAATTTTCTTGGCATGCTTAGAAAGGTAAGATACTAACATTATTTGACCAAAAATGAAAAGCACTTTTATCCATCTTATGCAATGCTTCAAGAATATAAACGATGTGTGCCCAAAAATGAAAGGTACTTTTATACAACTTATGTAGAATTTCATGAATGTACAAAGATTGTGTATGCAAAAGTGAAAAGTACTTTTGTCAAACTTATGCAAAGCTTCAAGAAATGAAACAATAAATGCATGCAAATTTTTCAATTTTTCAGATTTTAAAAAATGCAAATTTAAACCCCTATATGCAATGCAAACTAATGCAATTATTAAAGAACCCTAAATGTAATGCAACTAATACAAACCTAATGCAATCCATTGTAAACTTAGATCTAGGGTTAAAATGACTCCAATTTTTAGAAATGATATGCAAGATTAATAATTGAATACTTGAGAATGCAAGAGATCAGAAAATGATGTGATTGCAATTTTATGTTTACAAATGCACTTGAAATGAAAGTAATTTTGCAAACTGAAATAGTAACCTAAAGGAAACAACCGAAAGCACAAATGAAAAGATTTTATTGCTATAAAGTACAAATTCAGACCTAATCAGGGACAAGTATGCCTAGGTGGGCGTATGAATCCAAATTAGGGTTTTTGATAGGTTTAGATAGTGAAAAATGGAGAGCACAAAATACCTAGAAATTTGCAAAAAAAGACCTGTACAGGGACTAATATGCCCAGGTAGTCGAATGAGTCCAAATTAGGGTTTTTAAGCCTGAATCAACAAATTATGAGTTTATTTTAATGTGTCTAGGTTGTACGCTTAGTTGACTATTTACAATTATAGATTTTCAATGAAATTGAATGATGCAAAATGGAAAATTGTAACCTAAATGCACTTTTCACTAATGCAATATTTGCAAGCTCTAAATGCAATTTAACTAATGCAAATCTAATGCAAAGTTAATGAAACCTAGATCTAGGGCTACAATGTTCTCCAAATAAAAAATTCAAGGGTACAAAGGTTGGGTTCACCAAAATGAACAAAAGGGAAATTTAGGGGTTCCACCTTTTGGGAGATGGAATTGGACCTATTTCACACTTCATTTCATTAGGAAACTAGATCCCTCAACCTAGTGACTCGATTGAGGAATGGCTAGTGGATTCCTTGGATAATTGGATGGGGGTTCACCATTAAATGAAGCTACAAAAGGGAGAAATGCAAACACTTATGTAAACTCACTATGAAACCTAGAAAATTGAAAGCATCGAATCAAATTGATAAATTGATAAATTGAATGAAACAAAAAGTACCCGGATGAATGGAGATGCCAAGACAAGATCTGCAAACTTGAAAAATATTGGTAGGTTTTGCACCAAGACTAATATGTTAGGTAGGGCGTATGAGTCCTACTCTAAGGTTTTTAGGGTAGAATCTAGAATTCTTCTGTTATATGTCAATATCTACTAAACAGTGATAAAAAACTATCTCAGGACTAATATGCTAGGTTGGGCAATTTAGTCAACTTATAGGTTTTTCTGAGTCCTCCAAACCCATATGCGACACTATTTAATGTTGTTGAAAGGCTATATCGGGGACTAAATCGCTAGGTTGGGAAAATAAGTCCATTTCACCTAAATCTTCAAAACACACATCACAAGAGAGAGAAAAATGTTGTTTTGTTAGAGGATTGGGGTTTTCCTTGGTCAAACCTTTTTTTGGTAATTAAACCTTGAAATGAAATGAAATAGCATGAAGGAATGATGAATGAACAAATGCAATGTTGAAAATCACCAAACCCTTGAAATGAAGGTTGCAAACTTGTGTGAAATGGATAGCATGAATGTGGATCTTGACTCTTGATTGAATGCTTGAATATTTTCCTTGAATGCTTGCTTGAATCATGAAACCTACATCACAAATGTTAGCTCACAAACACACATGATGCATGAAGACTTTGACATTATGCTTGCATCTTGAATATTGCTCCAAATGCTTGATAACTTGCTCTTGAATGCTCTTGATTTCACAAACTTGCTAGGATACTTGGATTCTTGAAAGCTCTAGTTCTTAGATAAAAATTGTCATATGAAATGATGATTTGAAACCTTAATTTTATACCTGAACCCTATCTAATTTACCATTTATTAGATCCCAAATGCTGAAATTTGTAAAATTTGAATTAAAAACCTTGATTTCCTACTCAAAACCCTAAAAAGGCCCCAAACGGGACTAATACGCCAAGGGTGGCATATAGGTCCCACCTAGGTGGACTAATACACCCAGGGTGGTGTACTAGTCCCACCCTAAGTTTTCAGGGTGAGGGAATGTTGAGGGGGTTAGAATATTAAGTGCATTTATTGAATTTATTAGGATTTTAGTTGAAATGAGCCTTGGGATACATAATAAAGGGTCTTAGGGGCCTATTAATGATGATTTATAGGACATGAATGCAAGGGGACTAGGATACATCCAAGCTAGGTATGAAATTGTACTATCTCCAAGAAGGGAGTACAATTTTTGACACTACACAAATATTAGTCATCCATCAAATTTACATCTTGTACCTTGGTTTTCCTCATGGAAAAACTATAAATTGAATGTCTTGGAGCTTCCATTTTAATCCATCCATGTCCATGCTAATATCATGTTGTCCATTTAATTAAGTTACATTTAATCATACTATTGTGCTATCCATTTGGAAATCAATCCATTACATCCTTATCTATTGTAATTTTGGTGCATTTAGAAATTCACATTAGATAACAAAAATCAATACATATATTATTGAGCACATTAAGTCGATCTTTGGGTTCACTACACTTTAACTCAATTAGGAGAGCAAGGGAAACAAGGTAAAATATTTCATATATTTTTTGTGAATGATTTTTTTATTTCCTTTTATCATTTATTCCCTTTTCCTTTTCCTCACTAGTAAAAATTATAAGTTTAGAAATATAATAAGTAGACCAATATTTTGGTTGTGATTTTAACAATTATTGTTGTAAAGTGAGTAAGACTAATGAGGACAAAGTTCAAAAATTCTAATTAATGTGTAAACCATAATTTTGGGAGCCATAATGGGGTATATCTCTTAGGATTGGGTAACCAAAACCAAGTCTATTCCGAGCCTAATTAGTAGGAATCAATAATTCAAAATATAATACGAGCATGCTATAACTTACCTACATTATTTAAATATTAAAATTCTATGTAACATAAAAGTATATACATAAAAAATTCTCTATGTGCACATAACATGCAAAAATAGTAACATAAATGTGTTATGGTATGATCTTATTGAGTAATGTCCAAGCCATAATATGAGAAAATTATATATACAAGTTTCCTCCAAATGTTTTCTTAGCCACTTTTTTTTCTACAAACTTGGTGCACTCACACACATAATATATGTTGGTGTGAATAAGTCTTGTACCTAGTTTATTCCTTTACTAGGGACTTAGGGGACTTAATTCACATGTTAAGTTTACTTAGGATATTAGTTGTCATATCTAGATAAGTATTAGTTGTCTTATCTAGAATTTCCACTTTCCTAGGTAGTTATGAGTTAGTTGTCTTATGTGATAGGATTAAGACACTTGTCATGATCTTGTCTTATCCTATCTCTCTTTATAAGCAAGGCATCTCTAGTAATGTATTGCATAGCATTGTATTGTATTGCATTGATCATATTGTATCATATTGCAATCCTTGTTTGGTGGAATAGCATCTTCCATTGTTGCTTCTCTCTATCTCTTGTGGAGGTTCTTTGGTGTTGCAGATTGAAGATCTTGGGTTGATAACTCCAACATGGTATCAGAGCTTTGAATTTGGCAAGCCCCTTCCATTTCTTTATTAGAGAGTTTCCATCAATTTCTATTGTGAATTTTGAGTTTCTTGTATCCTATATTGCATGTTTGCATTTTGGTGAGATCTAGTGATTGCAGCACTTTTGGCTATAGTGGCAGTATTTTAGGCTATCCCATTGCGTCCAGGAGGCTCGAAAAAGTCAGATCTAGCTTTTGTTTCACTCAATTTCGTCACCATTTGCAACTTTGGCAAAGAAGGGTTTTGAGCTCAGATCTGGCAAACAACTTTTTACAGGAGCACTTTGAGAAAAAAATAAGTCTTCCATTACATCCGGGTGGCTGTTTCTGATTTTTTTGATATATAGTTTGCCTATATTCGGCAAAAAATGTTTTTGGAGCAAAATTTTTTTAGCCGAAGAGCCGTATGGTCCATCGCGCAACGGCTTAAGAGCCGCCAACGGCTTGAGAGCCGCCAGCGGCTTAAGAGCCACTAGCTGCCATTATCGCCGGTAAACCATGGTCTCCACCACCATCTGCCACCGCCACGAGAACTCAAACTGCTAGCCATCTGTGCTCCTAGCCCTTGCCGACAGTTAACCACCAATGGGCTGTCCCGCGTAAGCCGCTAGCAAACCGCCTCCGCCAACCACCGACGAAACCGCTAGTGGTTAGCCGAAACTTCTGCGGATTTTTTCAGTCAACCCAGCCCACGGTCACGTGAAGGACCGACTGCCAGCCCCCGAGGGCCAATTTCTTGCTCCTGTTTAGTGTTCACAGTGCCTAAAATAGGCATTTTTTTCTTTTTTGCATAACTTTTCACCACGGAGTCAGATTTTCACAAACGAGATATCGTCAGAAAGCTGGTTCAACAAAATTTGTAGTAGTATAGGTGATTTTTCTAGATTTTGACATTTTTTGCCACTTTTTTCAGCTTGAAGGTACAAGTGCATTTATTGCTTGTTCTTGATGTAACTTTTGCAAACGAAGTCAAAATTTGGAATTTTTTTTTTTGAAATTGATCAAAAAATCACAAGGAATCTGTTTGTAACCTCTATTTTCAGCTTTGACAAGCCCTTTTTCTAAAAATTGTAAAAATCACTGTGTGTTATAAACGGTTGATTTGAGCTCGTCACTTGTAAAAATTGCAAAATTTCTTCATTGTAATTTGCTGGGGGGGTTGCAAAATCAGTTTTAATACACTCTAGGGGGTGAAAGGCACAATTTAAGTGCCACATTGTCCTTTTCTTTTGGTGTTCATGGTGGATCTAAGGCAAATTGACCCACTCACTCCACACAATTGTTAGAATCTAAGGGTCTATGGCCAATGTTAGATGTAGAACAACCTAAATTTACAAGGGATTATGAATTTTTTTTCCATAGATGTAAAATGGATGAAGCAAAAGGGCTCATTGGCTTACATGTATTTGATAATTTGTTGTTTCATATTTCAGAGTGCAAAACACCTAAGAATGTTTGGGATAAACTTGAAGAATTGTATGGTAAAATAAACCATTTCAAAACTTTGCAACTTCAAGCAGAACTACAATCCCTCTCTCCAGATGCATTTCCTTCAATTTCGGATTTCCTTGCACAATTCAAGATGATTTTGTCACAGTTGAAAGGATGTGGACATGATGTATCTAGTGATGAATGTATCTTCTTGATTCTGTCTAAGTTAAAGGGCCCTTATCAAGTGTTTTCTTCTACTTTCTATTCAACTATGGATGCAATAGGGAAAGATTACAAAATGCCTACATTTGAGTTATTTTGTGAGTGTCTTACTAGGGAGGAGGCCAAGTTAATTCAATTGGATGCCTTACCTAATTCTAAGAATCATGTTATAATGGCTTAATCATCCAAGGGTAAAGGAAAGAACAAGAATAAGCCCAAAGCAGAATCATTTTTTGGTAGTGAGAATCCCTCCAAACCGAAGCCGAAGAACAATCAAAAGTCCACTCAATCTCCTTCTTCTTTTACCTCTAGAGATTCTTCTTCCAAGCCCAAGAAAAAGAAAGGAGATCCTTGTTCATTTTGTGGCAAAACTAGGCATGATGCATCTCATTGCTTTAAGAGATTAGAGGCCTTGGAGGAAGCTATGGAGAAGCACAATATTTCAGTGGCTAAGCCTTCTTCCATGGGCAAAGGGCAAGCTCTTTTAGAATGAGCTATGCATTCACCTTCAGATAGTTGGATTCTTGATTCAGGTGCTTCACATCACATGACCAATTCACGTGATCTTCTTGATTCCATAGTTCATACTTCTACTTCTCAGATTGCAGTTGGGAACTCTTCACAGATTCTAGTTTTGGGGACAAGCTCCGTTCAGATGCTAGATGGGTGCATTGAGGATGTTCTACTTGTTCTTGATATTTCAGCGAATCTTCTTTCCATATATCAGATTTGTCATTCTGGAGATGGGAAGTCAGTTGAGTTTACTCCATAGAATGTGACTATTAGATAGTTGCAGGATCATGAGAAGGTTGTTGCTACAGGGATAGTTGATCATGAGAATCATTTGTATTGATTTGATGGATTCGAGTCTTCATCAGGTTCATGTTTTGTTGCTCATGTTGATTCAATGAGCAAGCTTTGGCATGAGAGATTTGGGCACTTGAATTATAGATAACTTCAGCAAATGAAAGCACATAACTTAGTGGTTGGTCTTCCAAAGATCACTTGCACAAATGGTGTTTGTCAAGGTTGTGTTCTTGGCAAGCAACATCAGGATCCTTTTCCTAAGGGTCAAGCTACACGTGCAACCACACCCCTTGAGTTGGTCCATAGTGATCTCATGTCATTCCCAACTCCTTCTTTTTTAGGGGCTAAGTATGTGCTAACATTCATTGATGATTTTTCCCGCCAGACATGGGTCTATTTTCTAAAGCTCAAGAGTGAAGTCCTCACCAACTTTAAGACCTTCAAAACCTTTGTGGAGAAGCAGTCAAGTTTTTCTCTTCGATAGATACGCACAAATAATGGGGGGGAGTATGTCAATCAGGCATTTCAAGATTTTTGCAGTGAGCATGGTATTCTTCATTAGCACACAGTTCCTTACACTCCTCAGTAGAATGGTGTGGCGAAGAGAAAGAACAAGACTCTCAGGGAAATGGCCAATTGTATGATTTAGTCTAGGTCCATGGCTCTCGCCTTTTGGGCCGAAGCTATCAATTGTGCCAACTATATTCAAAATCGTATGCCTCACAAAGCAGTGCAAAATTTGACCCCTGAGGAGGCTTGGTCTCATCGCAAGCCTAATGTATCCTTCTTCAGAGTATTCGGTAGTGAGGCTTGGGCATTCATTCCGAATGGTCTGCGTAAATCCATGGAGAAGAAGAGTCAGCGGTACATCTTTGTTGGCTATTGTGAGGATGTGAAGGCATACAGATTGTTTGATCCTGACACACGAGAGGTTCATTTCCGACGTGATGTTCAGTTTTCTGAGTCCTTCACCTAGCTAGATCCTCCTTTGACTTCTTCTTCATCACAACCTACTCAATCTTCTTTAGATGATGATGTTTTGCTACTTGAGGAAGATTTTGATGATGGTCTTGATGAACCTCCTCCTCATTCACCCACTAGGCCACGATGGGCTCGTGTTACTCTTGAGGAGGCTGTTCCTCTTGTTGGTGATCCCGTAGACACTCGTCGCACTCATTCTCAGACTTTTGGAATTAGTCTTTTGAGTCATGCAGTTTCAGATGATCCTCAAAATTTTTTAGATGCTTCGGGTATTCTAGAGTGGGATAGTGCTATGGATGATGAGTATTCTTCCTTGATGAAGAATCATACTTGGGATCTTGTGTCTCTTCCTAAGGGAAGAAAGTTGGTTCGGTACAAGTGGGTGTATTGTACCAAGTATGCAACAGATGGTTCCATTGAAAAGTACAAGGCTCGTCTTGTTGCAAAGGGTTTTTCTTAGGTTGAAGGAATTGACTATTCTGAGACCTTTGCTCCTGTTGCCAAGATGGATTCTATTCACCTTGTCCTTGCTATAGTTGCATCATAGGGATGGTTAGTATTTCAGATGGATGTGAAGAGTGCTTTCTTGCATGGGGATCTTCATGAGGAGATCTATATGGAGCAGCTGCCAAGTTTTGTGCAGGACTCTTCACTTGTTTGCAGGCTTCGACGTTCATTGTATGGTCTCAAACAAGCTCCTCGGGCTTGGTATGAGAAGATGGATAGTTTCTTGCTTGCTTCCGGCTACACTCGCTACCATTCTAATCCCATAGTTTATACACAGAGACATGGAGAGGATCTACTTATACTTGTGCTCTATGTGGATGATTTGATTCTCATAGGGAGTTCTACTTCCATGATTTAGAGTACACAGCGAGCATTGATGGAGCAATTTGATATGACCGACCTTGGTCTTTTGCATTACTTCCTTGGTCTTTAGGTTCATCAGACTTCTGAGGGGATCTTCATTTTCTAGTAGAAGTATGCTCTTGATTTGCTTCAGAGATTTGGCATGGCTGATTGCAAGCTTGCCCCTACTCCATTCCAGTCAAGTGTTGTACTGTCTTCCAGTTGCACTACTGCTACAGTTGATCCTACCTTGTATCAGCAGTTGGTTCACAGTCTTTTGTACTTGAAACATAGTTGTCCTGATATTTCCTTTGCAGTTGGACTTGTCTCTCGCTTCTCACAGGAGCCTCATGAGAGTCATTGGAAGGCTGCCAAGCGTATCTTGAGATACATTCAGGGCACTACTCATTTTGGCATTCACTACACTTTAGGTGCATCTCAGATTGTGGGCTTCACTGACTCAGATTGGGTTGGTGATGTCAATGATCAGAAGTCTACTTCTGGCTTTGTCTTTTGCCTTGGTTCTAGTCTGATTGCATGGTCATGCAAGAAGCAGACTGCTATTGCATTATCATCGATAGAGGCTAAGTATTGCAGTGCCATGTTGGCTAGTCAAGAGGTTTTTTGGCTTCGTCAGTTGATGACTGAGTTTGGATTCCCTTCCACTTAGCCCACTACTCTTTGGTGTGACAATCAGAGTGCCATTCATATTTCACACAACCCAGTGGAGCATCAGCGGACTAAGCATATTGAGATCCATATGCACTTCATCGAGCTCATCCAGGATGGTGTTCTCACTTGGAGTACTTGCCTACAAAGTAGGTTGCAAACATCTTCACTAAACCTTTGGCATCACCTCGTTATCTTCGGTTCGCGATCAATGTTTGGGGTGAAGGAAGTTGTCCTTGGGGGTCTTGAGGAGTCCTCCTTCCTTCATTAGTTTTCTTTGTTTCTTTCTCTCTTTTGGAGAGGAGTTTTCTCCCACAGGGTTTTTCTCCTTTTCTCCGCTTGTGAGAGTTTTTTTGTTTTGTACATGGGTACCTCATCAAGCCTAGTTTTCGGGACCCATATTTTGCATTATGCATTGGTTTGTACCTCCCTAAGTTGCACTTAAGGGGGGGTGTTGGTGTGAATAAGTCTTGTACCTAGTTTATTCCTTTACTAGGGACTTAGGGGACTTAATTCACATGTTAAGTTTACTTAGGATATTAGTTGTCATATCTAGATAAGTATTAGTTGTCTTATCTAGAATTTCCACTTTCCTAGGTAGTTATGAGTTAGTTGTCTCATGTGATAGGATTAAGACACTTGTCATGATCTTGTCTTATCCTATCTCTCATCCTTGCCTTTATAAGCAAGGCATCTCTAGTAATGTATTGCATAGCATTGTATTGTATTGCATTGATCATATTGTATCATATTTCAATCCTTGTTTGGTGGAATAACATCTTCCATTGTTGCTTCTCTCTATCCCTTGTGGAGGTTCTTTGGTGTTGCAGATTGAAGATCTTGGGTTGATAACTCCAATATACATATAATGACTTGATAACTTTGAGTAGTAGATGAAATATAAAATATATTAGTTTTAGGCTTAGAGAATTAAGAACTCCATGCAACACAAGAGATATATATTACATCGAGAAAAAATGGAAAAATCATGGAAAATCAAAGACGAGGAAGGAGCATCAAAATTAGTATCAATAAGCTTCATACATTACTCCCTAGGGATCCTCAAGCATTTCCTACTTCTAAATAAATGAGTTCCAAGTAGTTCACAATCTAGACCATACAAATCAATATAATGATGATTTATAATGCAATAGATAATATAAAATGTATATCCCTCTAAAGAGTGGATGTCAAAGAATAAAAAATATATGTAAAAGAGTAAGAGAGTAAGAAGTATCAAAATATAATCCTTTCCATCCACATGACGATGATATGAAGAGGAAGAATCACCACTAAATAGTACATATGCATCCTTCATCAAATAAAATGATTTCTAGATATTTTAGATTTAAAATAAAAAAATTATAGTTATGGATCCAAAAAATTAATGTATAGAAATAAACTATTTCCAATATTACTGATCTATGGTAAGTTAGTAAAAATAAAAAATAAAAAATATTATACTCTAATTTTTGAGTTGAGACTAGAATGATAACTCATTAGTTAAGAATTTAATATTGAAAAATATTAAGAAAGGTGTATCAACATTGCATCCTAGTCTTAAGATTAAAAAAATGTAATTTTTAGGCCATAAACATAAATGTAAAATTCTTGAAGCTCTATAGATTGATTTTGGCCCTAGAAAAATGTTGAGATAGGCCTTAACTAGAGAAAGATGGTTACAAAAATGTGTATCTCTTTGTGATCTTTTTTTTTAATAGGCTCAATAAAATTTCTAGACAAAAAGTAATTGCCTCTAGAAAATTGGCCTTCCACATCAAAAGTTAAGAGTATCTATGATGCATAAGAAAGTTGTACAAGAGAGCTACACTTGTTTATTGATTTATTATGCATGTTATGTCTCATCATAGGTATATTTGAATGGATATAATGGAACAAAAAATAGAGTGCTTGCATGAATTACAATGACCCTATGCCAAATTTAAGGGATATGTTCTTTTTATCCTATGGGTTTACCATGAGATTTTGGGTGTTAGTTTTTTGCTAAGTATTTAGGTGACATATTTTTTTGTGGTTTTAGGTAATGATTTTCTAATTTATATTTGATGGTTTCATGTATTGCTTTCCATTTATTAAGAAATTGAGATGAAAATTTTACATAGTGAGTTTCATAGGTGCTATTATGCTACAAGAATTACTCCAAATTTTTTGTTGGTGATACTCCTATACATAATTAGACTCTAGAAGTATATTTCAACCATTTGATTACTAAATAATTTATTGATTTGCAACTTTAGATTGCAGGGTTTTTCTGTCAAAATGGTTTTCCCCATATAAATCATTGTGTTACAGTATATTTCTTTTATATTTATTTCCTTGTAATTGTATGATCAGTTTAATTTTTACACATATCTCATCTCACAAATTAGTGTAGGAAGAATATTTCACTCATCTACTTCCTTTCAAAAATGATGAAGGCATCATAGTAAAATTTGTGTTTATCTTTGAGAGTTTGACATATGACTACAATTGAATACCAATATTTTTGTGCTTGAACCTAGTATTGAATTTAATAGATGCAAATATAACCAATGAGAGGACCAACTATAATTACTTTATAGATCATGAATATGTGGATGACCAAGTAGTTCATAAAAATGTGGCCTCAACTTTTGAATGCAACATTGAGCTAGTGTTAAGAATCTAACTTGCCAAATCATGAAGTATGTCTAAGTCACAACCACAACAATGACGTTGATCTTGATATGCATCTCCTAATCCAACTATGTGTCTTTGATTTTTCCTAGTAACCTTCAAAAATAGATTCATCTAATTTTTTCTATGTTATTTTTGAACATTGTGGTGATAACAAGCATTGTAGGACTTGTTACTAAGTGGGGAAATTTATATCTTAGCACAGTTACAATGGAGAACTATTATACCATTTAAAAAGTGTTTGGAAAAAATTACATATATGCTAGATAGTAATCATGTAGTGATGTCTAATGCTATAATATAGAACTAATGTATTTTTTTGCTATTCATGTAGTTAAAATTACATAAGACTCTTCTTTATAATTATAGAAAGAAAAATGATCAAATTAGGGCCAAATGGTGCATATGCTAAAAAAGTGTAATGGAGTAGATATGAAAAAGTTAGCTCAATAGAGAGGAAAAATAAATTTGAAATTAGGGGTCAAGGCTACCCTAGTGGTTGTGATCAAAATAATAGTTTAAAGATACACACCAATCCATATTCTATAATTTGAAAAGTAGTGAATTAAATAACAATTGTTTTTGAAATTAACATATGTACAAATAAAACTTAATTAAAAAATATAAAATAAATATAACATAAATAGAAAAAATATACACACATAAATACAAATTAAAATCTTAAAAAAAATCTAATAACATTTTATTTTATATAATATTTTAGAAAAAATGACATATAAGAATTCTCACTCTATTAAACTTTTTTTCTGAAGATAATTTTTGATACCTCAATCTTATCTATCAAGGAAAAGAAACATTATGAATAATCACCAATTTAACTAATAAATACTATTCACAATTGATTTAACGATCTCATCTTCTAATATAACTAAAAATATACTTAGATGTTTAATACACACAAATTTATTTCTAATATTTTAAAATCTTTATAAGATTCTCACAATTATATTTATCAAACAACCTACTTTTATTCTAAAAAATTGTTTAATTCATATAGGGGAGAGGGCCCCATAGTGGAGCGGGCTCCAATAGTGAGGATAGAAGTAGTCCTCAGCGAGCCTCATAGTGGAGTATCTTAATATCCAATTACAAAACACCTTTTGTCCATAAAGTACACAAACTGACAAAACATGTGATGCCACATCGGTGCACCAATAAAACATGACTTAGTGCACCACTATTGGTCTCACTTTTTTTTTTTATCCTTTTTTAAATACCTTAACAAAAAGCATGCTGATGTGGCATCATATTTGATGATGTGACCCCAAAATTAAATTTTTTAAGCAGGTGAGTTGCCAAATAAACTGTTGTACAAAATTAGGACTGATTTGAAATTCCATATAGAATTTTGATAAACACGAAGTTAGGGTGCTCCACTATGAACCCCTCTCCCCTAAATATATTTTTTTATATATTTTAAAAACGTTTACCAGATTTTCACAATTATATTTATCAATGAATAAGTTGTAAAAGTACGTTAAACAAACAACTCATCCATCATACTACATTCTAAAATAGTCTCCTGGAATTCAGGTCAACTACTTTTCTACTTATTCCGACGACCAAAGTCGAACAAAGAAGTTGCAGCTATACTATTCTGCAACAAATTTTTATTCCGTTTTTCTAATAACAAGAAATGTGTGTAGTTGTGAAAAAATGGAACCAGAAAATTTTAAATTGTAAAATACCGAAACAAAATTGAAAAACATTCACACACCATCAAATTCCAGCCTGCACGGTAACAAAACTACTTCAGAGGCTGGTAATATGAATGTTGTCGACTGAAGATGGCGTAGAGAATGGCATAAGCTATCGCCATGGCTACAATTAAGAGCAGCAGGAAGCAAAATGTCCAGACGAGGCAGCGGCAGCAGATATTGCGGCGGCGCCTGGGAGCGCCAGGGTAGTATCTGCGGGGCTCCAATGTGGGAATTATTTGCTCTATGGGAAATATAAAGTCTGTAAGCTGGCCTCCATTAGCAGCCGGGTATCCTTTCTCGGACGGAAGGCTTGATTTGGGAGCCAGAGGAGTGCTGGCCCGCGGGCTTATCTGTTCGGCCTTCTCTATGTCCTCGTTGGCTGGATAAATGCTCTGTACATCGGCCATGACTGTGTTGTAATCCTGCAGGTGTTTGTGCTTCTCTTGGCAGAATGGAGAGGAAGGGGTGAGACTCAATCGTTGGTGGAGGGATGGAAGAATGGTTATGAAAGTCTTGTTAAAAAAAGCAGGACGGCACTCAAAGGGTTGGAGAATTCGATAAGCCGCATGGAAACTTCCAAGAAATGCATTCGATAAGCCGCATGGAAACTTCCAAGAAATGCACTCAAAAGGTGGTGTAGAATGTGAAGACCTAGAAGCGCTTTTGTTTTGGCCATGCGGCAGTGTCCAAAAGATTAATCTTAAGTACACCAAAGAGGAGTAAACACCCTCATCAATGCAACCTAGGGATCATTTCCAAGTTTAGTAATAAATTGATTTAAGGCTTCCACTTTTGTTTTCTCCAAGCTATAGATAACATGAGGTGACCAAATAAAATGCATCATATATTCTATTTTATTAGTTTTAGATGGATACTATTCAATCATACAAAAACACAATGAAATAAAGTTAATATATATATTTTTAATTAGATCAAATATTTTTATTATTTCTATCATATATAATCTCCATTCTTAATATAACTCATTACTTCTAAAATCACTCATGTCAAATTGTTACAAAATCTAGGATTTTAAATTCCTAATCACATCCTTACTAATACCAAAATCAGCATATTATCAACATAGAAGTTATATTAAAAAAAAATCACCTTTTACTTATCATAAAAATATCAAACCGATTTTTGATCTAACAAATACTTTGTACCTACCATCAAACTTTTTGTGCCATATTCTTTGAGACTATTTGAGACCATAAATAGACTTCTTTAATTTACAAACCAATTACTCTCTATTCTTTACCATATAGTTTTCCAAGTGTGTTATGTAGATCTCTTTCTCTAGATCATAATGTTAGAAAATATTCTTCACATTCTTCTACTCAACCTAAAGAACAAATTTTATAGAAATAGATTAAAAAATATCTATTTTAGATAAAATATTTAAAAATAAAAAAATATCTCACCAAAATTTGATCCCTCTACCTAGTAATAGCACTTAACAACTAACCTTAATTTGTACTTCTCAAGATTTCCCTTAGAATTGAACTTATTCTTGAAGACCCTTTAATGACAAATAGGTTTCCTCGTCTTAGGAAATTGGACTAGGTCCCATGTGTTTTTCTTCTTTATCTCTATCATTTCCTCTTCCATGATCAATCTCTAAGAATCATTGGCATTTATCTCCATTGCCTCCATATATAGTCTCATGAATATTAGTAGACAAAGTAAAAATAAATCTCAAATTAGGTGAGCTTTCCTTTTTGGTTTCCTCCTCTACTAAGTGGGTCTACTCAAAATTGAGTGGAGATTCTTCCTCAACTCTAAGCTATTTGAGCTTTTTATACTATCCTCCTCTTTTATTCCATCTTAAACCTCTACTTTAGCTTCCTTAGGCTTTGGTTTTAGTTGCACAAATTCACATAATCTTTTGATTGTGCAGTAATAGGATCTAATCTTAAATCATTGAAGACCAAATTCTAATCATGTGCCTTTCCTATAATACGATTCCAAAGTTTGTTTCCCTTCACACTATCATTGTAGTTGATGATGATGCACATAACCCATTTGAATTCAAACTTGGATCTATTCTACTTGTTCACATAAATCCAAATACTCAAAAAAATTCAAGTGGGGATTTTTTTAGTATGTAAGCCTCCTCTAAGGTTTTCTTAGCAAGCATTTTAATGTAGGATATTTTTTAACTAAATAAAAATTTATAGAAATTAATTCTACCTATAATTTCTTAATCAAACTAACATCAATAAGCATACCCCTAGCCCTATATATTAACATCCTATTCATTGTATCCACAAATCCATTCTACTAATGAGTGTATCAAGTTATTTTCCATCCAACAATATAATTGTCCTTATAGATTTTTTAAACTCTACTAAGAAATATTCTCCACCATTTTCTATCCTAAACACTTTTATCTTACTTTCAACATAGTTCTTCAAAATATCATTAAAATCCTTGAGCGAACTAAAGAATTATATATTTTTCTTGAGAAAATAAACTTTTGTCTTCCCAAAAAAAAATTAATAAAATAAAATATAATATGGTCAATATTTTTCAAGTGATTTACACCTACAATAACAAAAAATACTAATAATTATACCTAAATTCCATGTAGATCTATCAATTATTAAATAAAATTATATTCTATTGAAGAATAGTTATATTAAAAACATATTAGGTTCTACTAAAGTTTATAAGTGGTATTATGTTGCTAAAAACCAACTATTTAATTGAAGTGAAAAGTTTCTAATGAAGCCTAACAATAGTTTCCAAATAAATATTAATTGCTACTGAAGTGTCAACTTGTTACTAAAGTGAAATTATAGTAAATTTTCATCTTTCAGGATATTACTAAAGTGAAAATATGTTACTCAAGCTCAACTTCTACCAAAGTGGTATGTTGTAACAAAAAATTGTGTACTATCAATGTGATACTATGATACTAAATATGTTCCCAATTTTTTTTAAAAATGTATTATTTAAGTTACAAGTATAAGCTTCAAGGAAAAAATATTCCAAGCTTGAACCCCCTAGTAAGCATCGTAGCTCCACAAACTAGATTATGTGTTTCTTTAATGAAGACTGCTTACACAAAAACATCATTCATCTTGTTATATAAGACCATTTTTTGTGGAAAAATTGGGATGTAAGAAACTCTTGAGATTCCATTGATAGTTCCATTAGATAATTTACTCTTGACTCTACAACACTTTATAATTTTAAAAAAATATATCACCAAGGTAGTCCTTTCCATTGAAGCTCTCATAGTAAAAAGAATTCTCCCTATAGGAAGTCATATAGAGAGAAGTCTAGAGCATTGTTTCATATTCACATGGATGAATAGCCAAGGGTATTACAAATACGTCACCAACTTCAACATGAGAATTTCTTGAGTCCAAATTATTATTAGATCAATTATTTTCCTTCCTATTCTCTTTTGTAGTCCTCTTACTATAGTTTTAGGATTTAATCTTATATTTACTAAGTGAATTACATCTTATTTTAGTCTTGAATCTTCATTTATCTCTCTACATGTTCTTACCTATTACTTTCTCTTTTAATCTAACTCAAATCACTAATGCATTCCTAATTCCTTTGAGAATATATCACCTACCATTTCTTCAAGATAACATTAGAACTTATAATTACTAATTCCCATCACCAAGTTATCTCACATGAGTCTAGAAAATAACACAAAAAAGTGATATATCAATCCTTATCATCTATCAAAATGTATATAGATTATAGCCATATCAAAATGGTTTTTAATGCATTTAGGTTTTCCCATCCTCAAAGAATACATTTTACTTCATAGAAAAACCTTATTGACCAAGGATGTAAGTTAATATAGGCTTCCTAACTTCTTCTAGAGGTTCACCATGGTGGTTTCTTATTATATCTTCAAGAGCATTGAATCTTCCAAACAAATCCTAACTAGGCTTCTATATTTTTCATCCAATCCCTCCCAGTTTTATACTTCATAAAATGAGGGCTTGTTTCTAATTATTGCATCCCATATATCTAAATCTATTAGAAAACTATTCATTTTAAGATCCCATAACTAATTTTTTTTGCTACTCATCCTACCTATCTAAAACCATGATGTTCACACAATCTCTTACCTAAGATATGATCTCCCTTAGGATAATTCACACTCAAAAACATATTAGTTGTGAAAAATTATATTTACTAACACCAAGGATACTAGAAGATAGCTAATATTTGATAACAAATTAGAGGAATCTAGATAGTGTAACAATTTCCTACATAGAAAACTAGATCTGATGATTTAAAGATTAAAACATGCACATGTTCAATAACATGAAAGAAAAAGTAAAACAAAAATCCTCATTTAATATTCTATAATGAATAATATTATAGTTAATCTACATTCATATTATTCACTCCCCTCTCACACCAAAATTATAGAGAAAAAGTCTAGTAGAAAACCCCCCCACAAAATAAAATTCTCTCAATACCTACATCTAAGCATCCAAATATGTCAAGCAACTCTAAACTATAACCACAAGCGTTTTTACCAAAACCATAAATCAAAATTCAATGGGTGAATATGGCTACCAAATATAGACCCCAATGGTAAATCCAAAATCCATGATATCTCAACATACTAAAATTGGGCATATCTTGCATTATAATCTTATCATAAACACCCACCTACTAAATTGGGGGATTTAGTTTGGTTTATTTTCTTGTTAAATATAGTCTATAACTGTAAATCATTCTTATGCATCAAAATTTGGTGATAATTCATAGTCCACTTTGTAACTCCCCTCTTACATGTGCTCTTTTGCATTTCATACAATCTTCTTACATTGTAAAATGACACAAATTCTCTTACACGTTTTACATGACTTTTTGATGTTCTTACACAACATTACAATATGCCACCTCAATTGGGAGACACTTTTTCGTGTGGGAAAATTATATATATTACAAAAAAAAATTAAGCCATTAGGATCTACAAGGTGTATGCCACCTAAACCCAATATTGAATTCTTAATTTGGACACCAAAGTATGAAAATGTATGTGTTCTTGCACAAATTAGTCTCAACCATGGCACAAATAAGAAAATTTGATGTATTAATCATTTTTTATTTTTATAATATATAAGCTATATTTTAGGGTTGAAATAAAATGATTCTGTATATGTACAAGTGTGTCTAATTCATCCTCATCATATGTAGTATTTATTTCACACTTTATTGAGGATTTTTTATAAGGTTGAATGTAATATTCTCTTAGTCAAAAAAATGATTAATCACATAAATTATGAATATACTTGGTTAGGCCATTTATCTAGGACATCCGCATCTATCTAACCTAATGCATAAATAGTCTTGTACCTCATATGACATGTGACCACCAAATAGTTTCTAAAACTAGTAGGATTTTGAAATTATGAGAAAATTTGTTCAAAATAATTCATGATATATTATCTTTTCTACATGCATATGGTATTCCTCCAACTATTATTATTATCTTTATAAATAATAATTTATCAACTCTAGTCTTGGTGTTATTGAAGTCTTGTCTCCAATATAAGGATATTATAGAAGTTATGATGAAGGTTCATTATTTTTGATCTTGACCTTCTATATATTTATACCTCATGTGACTAGGCATATAAATAAATATATTATTTTAGGTACCAATACAATATATTTTAGAAATCATATGAAGGAAATAATAGTATGATATATATAACTAATTAATGGTGTGGGAGTAAATTTTAGTCGACTTGAACCAACCAATGAGATTTGATTAGGTTATATGTGCATAAGGATTTTGATTTTTGTTAGAGAAAATAATATGGAGAGAATACTTAAATAGTGAATAACATTTTAATAATTGTATTATAATTTTAACAAAAAAAATATTTTATCTTAATTCCTATATACAAAATCTATAATATTTAATGTATGATGTCTATCTCCTCATCTAACTATTATTAGACCACTATATTACAAATAACTATTATTTATATCAATATGTAAAGATGAAACGATCTTATAATATGTAGAATGAGCATAGAACAATATTATAGTTTTTTAAAAATTGAATAAGTAGATCAAAAAAATTGATAAAAAATACATATGTATTAGAGGAATATTAATAAATTAGTAAAAGTAAATAAAAGTAAATACCTTAATTTATTAAAATAAAGAAAATATTTTATGGTTAGAAAATTAATAAGTAGACTAAATTTTGGTGGTGATTTAAATAATTATAGTTGTAAAATAAGGAAAAAAATGAGGATGAAGTTAAAAGATTCTACTTAATGCATAAAATATACTTTTAGGAGTGATGATGGAACTTAACCCTGAATTGTGGATAACTAAAACAAAATTTATTCTATGTTTAATGGTAGGAATAAAAAATTGGGGATATTAAGTTTATATAAATTTAGCACATAATCTGAATATAAAATATTTATGGCTTGAAGGGGACTCCAAAAACATCATTGATTGTCTCCTAGGTAGGACCCCTCCCTCCTGGTCTATTAAGAATTGGATTGAAGAAGAAAAATATATCTTAGATAAGTTTGATACAGTTAAAATCTCCCACGTCTACATGGAAGCTAATAGTGTGGCAGATTACTTTGCAAATGAGGGGGTTAAGAGAGGAGGTTTGAACATGTGGCAAAATTTCAAGGAGTTGGGAGTTGAAGTTAGGGCCTTATTAGATTATGATTTTACGCATGGGAAAGAGGAAAATATCTTTAATGATGATAGGGAAAAGGGCTAAGTACATCAAAATCAAGAGATTTGATGGGGCCATGTCAAATAAATTAGCTGGTAAGAAAAAGCAGCATGCTTTGTGGGTTCATTGGAATGCTTGTGTTAATTTGCAATAGGTTTTCAGTGCTGGTAGAGATTTTAGTGAGGTGCATATGAATATGGAGGGGATAGGATAAGAATCAAGCCAAATAGCTACGAAATGCACACAAGGAATACTAAGGTCTAGAAATAGGTATAATAGGGTGGTTTGGTTCCTTTCTTGGAAAAACTTCATGGGTCTGATCCTATGGCTACTAACTACTTTGAGAAGAACTAGAATAATGGAGAAATAATATTCTTTGGGAGAAAGGTGAAACTAGATGAGAAAATCATAGGAGAGGTGGCTGGGATGTCCATAGAGGGCATGAAGTTTTATTGTGACAGAAGGTTTTCAAATGAGGTGGTAATCAAATTCCTTAAGAAGGAAAAGGAGAAAATAAAACTGGTTAAAGTTTCCAACAACTACTTTAAAATTGACACCATCAAGGCACTTTGGAGAAAGGTCCTTCGTGTCATAATGGAGTATATTACCTTGGACGAGAGATTCACTAGAGTTTATGGTCATCATTTTGCTATCCTTAACCACTTCCACCATAAGGTACAAATTTCTCTACCTTATTATTTGTTATGTCTGCTGAGCAATAGCCTTGAGAACCACAAGAAAAATCCTAGGAGTACCCTATTCTTCATCCTGGTCTTATTAGGTTAATCTATGAACATTTTCAAAGCCTGTTGGCTTTATCTAAATCAGATTCCTCCATGGCGTCTGAGGACTATGATATAGAAAGTGGTGGTTCAGATAATCATTCTAAGCCTAACTCAGAGAAAATTGTTGAAGCCCATTCATCCCTTGTCTTGTTCGGTAAGAAAACCCAACTTTGTAAACCCCAGCTTGTAAAAGCTAACCCTGAGATTCACCTTGACAACCTAACTCGTTTAAAGAATTATGCTCTCAAGGGTTCCCTTGTAAATAAGTTTGTTTCCTACTCTGTAGACTCTTTGGAGGACAAAACTATGAACCCTGAAGCTAGCAGAAAGTCTATCTCTTCCCCTCCTACCTCTTTGAGAGTTGTTGGTACCAAATTTCCCAGTTCCTCTAACTTGGATGATTTTAACCTCATTTTAGACTGGGATCAATCTGGAGATATCCTTGCCTCTGTTAGAACTTTTGGAGTTGGTGATATTTTTAGGGTTATCAAATGGGCTTATCAAGAAGTTAATGATCTTAATCTTAGAAATAGGGTTCTAAAAAGTAATTTGGAGGAACTGGAATTGAAGCTGTTTGCTATGAGCAATGAAGAAGGAAAAAAGAAGAAGAATAATACGGGAACGAGAGATGATGACATTGAGGACAAGTATAAGACTATAGAAGCTGAAATTGTTAAAATTAAAAACAATATGAAAATTGTTGTGGAACAAAACCATAGAATGGTAAGGCACAATGCCATTATCATCAATGTAATGTTTGAAAAGTTGGAAAAATCGCAATAGGGCTCACTGGTTGTTGATTTGGAAGAGGAAAAGGATAAAAGAAAGAATGAGGACCAAGGAATATCGAAGAGGACCCGTGCCAACCTTAAGCGGAAAGCGCCTCCTACTACCTAGATGATCTAGATCTTAAAGAGGGGGGTTCAGGAAACAAACGACATGGAAGTTGAGGCAACGAAAATGTTAAAGTCCCAAGTTTAGTCGCTGGTGGTGTTTTGTTTGTTCTTTTTGGGTCTTTTCTGTGGCCCTTGCTGGAATTTTTTTGGTGGCTATGGCTTTGCCATTTTTTTCTTCTTTCTATAGCCTCTTTGTTTATGGGGTCTTTGACGATATTTTCTTTTGTTTGTAAACTTTGTGGTTTCGTGTCCTTGTAAAACCCATTTTTTCCTCTTTCAAAAAAAATTAGAGATATAATGTGAGCATGTTATAACATACTTGTATTATTTAAATCTTAAATTTCTATCTCATATAAAGGTGAATACATAACATTTTTTCTATGCACATAACATGTAGACATTATAACTTGAGTGTATTATGATTTGAGCTTACCAAGTCATGTCCAAGCCATAATGTGAGGGTATTATGTTTATTTTTCTTCTAAATTTCTTCTTGGTCACTTTTTTATTCATCAACTTGGTTACTCACTAATACAATATGTACAATGACTTGATAACTTTGATAGGTAGGAGCAATATGAAATATAATAGTTTCAACCTTAGAGAATTAAGTACTCCATGAAATACAAGAGATATATAGGATTGAGGCATATTGGAAATTGGAGAAATTATGGACATGCTGAAGGATGAGGAAGGGACATCAAAATTAGCATCAATAAATTCATAGATGAATCTCTAAGGATCCTTAAGGAATTCCCACCCAAAAAAGAAGAAGTCTAATGAGTCCAAAATATAGACCACACACATTAATATAACGAGGAGTAAGAATATAATATAATAGGAAATATATACCCCACAAGAGATTGGATGCCAAAGATTAAACAAAATATTTAAGAGAGTAAGAAAGTAAGAAGTATGAAAATTTAGTCATTACCATCCACATCATTATGGTATAAAGATGAAAAATAATCATTAAACAGTATATATGTGCATCCATCATGAAATATAAGGATTCTTTTATTTTTCAAATTTTAAGTTGAAATTAGTTCAATTATAGATTAAGTAATTCAATATATAGAAATAAACTATTTCATATACTAGTGATATAGGCTAAACTAATTAAACTAACGATAATAGTATTATACTCTAAAATTTAGAGTTGAGATTGGATTGATAACTCATTAATTAAGAATTTCATATAGAAATTTTTAGGAAAGTTGTTTCAACCTTTCATCCTATTGTTAAGAATAAAAAATGTACGTTTTTTACACCACAAAACACAAATATGTAATTCTTAAACCTCTAGAGATTTATTTGGCCCAAGAAAAATGTTGGAATATGCCTTAATTAAAGCAAGTGGGTTACAAATTTTTTTATCTCTTTGTGATCTTCATTTTAAAAAAAAATGCTCATTAATCTTCCTAGATAAAAAATTATGGCCTCCAAAAGTCGGGCCTTCCACATAAAAAAAAGTGTGAGCATATTTGGTGCATTTAATAGAGTTGTAAGAGGGATTTATACTTGTTAATTGACTTATGATACATGTTATGGCACATCATAAGGTATCTTTGAATGAATATGATTGATCCAAAATGAAGCACCAAAATTGGTGAGTGGATTATGATGTGTTGAACATTTCAAGAGACTAGGAGGTGGGGTGAATCAGTCTACTCAAAACTAACCCCTTCCAAAACTTGAAACTTATAGCACAACTCAAACTTGTTTAGTCTAGATAAAGATATAACTTTAAGCAAAGTAGTAACAAAGAAGAATATAACAATTTGAACCTTTAACGCCTTAAAAAAATTTACCAATGAAAGATATATTAGTAATTAGATTAGCAACAAATAGAAGGAAACAAACAACACACACATGCATAAGGAGATACTAGATTTATGTTAAAACCACAATGAGGAGAAAACCATAGCGAGAGTTAACTAACGATAGAAGGCTCACTTCCTAAGAGAAATATAGAAAGGTATGTGCGGGATCATCATGGAAAAAACAAGCCCTTAAGTGGCAAAACTTTTAGAAAAATCAGAGTTAAGAAACTTGATGTAAAAATTTGAATAAGTTATCTATATTATTTCAAAAATATGTAAGAATAAAATCTATAGAAAATTGAATGTAGTTTCTAAACTACTAGGTTTATTTAAAAAAAAAAATCTATTTGAGATGAAAATTTGAAATTTCAATGTAGTAGTACTTAAATTTTAGGGAAAATAAGAAGTAGGTGTTTGTCTGACCACCCTAATCACAATAAAATGATAATATTTTTTATAATATTTTAGATATAAGTAGAAGACATATGTACATATGTGATGCATATTTTTTTGTAATTTTTTTCCATGTAAATAATTAATTATGATTTTTTTATTACAAATTTTAAAAAATATAAAAACTCATATGTTTGACCACCTTAAATTGGTCAAAAATTCATGAAATTTAATTCTATTTTTTAAAATCCTATAGTATGTGAAGCATAGAATGTGACACATGTTCTGGATTCAAAAAAATGTGATATTGTTTGAAAGCTATAGATGTTTTTCAATCAGCCTATCAATTAGGACTTTAGTTGTAATTCAAATAGAAAATGAATAATAATTATTTATTAAATTCAAAGTAAAACATAATTTATATTGGTGGAAAGTTGAGAATATCCTTTAAAAACCCTTTTCGTTTCATCAATTTTGGGTAAAAAGAAAGTCGTCAGCCACATACCCTACACATACCCATCATATCACCACTTTTTGGCCCATCATGATCCTGCACATACCCACAAAGGACTTACAACAATGAAGTACCAACCAAATACAAGAGCAAGATACAAGGACATGATGAGATTCATTATCTTAGAGTATGATATAATATGATTAAAAGAGAATTACAAAGATTGCCAACACAACTCTTTGTTGACTGAGGTGTTCAAGAGCAATTGAACTTTTCTTTCAAAATATTTAGCACTATCTCTATTGGATATTCAATACAATTCACATACACACACTTCTTCGTACTTGTACACCTCTCCATCCAGTTTCATCTAAAATGATCTTACATTTATATCCACCACAATTTTTCAAAACATCAATTAGATCATCTAGGAAATCAATAAACAATGAATTCAACATGATCGACCACCAAAAAATGATGTGGTCTTATCCAAAGGATAGAGAGGACCAAAAAACCTTAGCACTTATTTCAATGCGATCCAAAATGATTTACATGCAAATACACATCAATCAAAGTCAACATCAAGGAAGCATGTGGATGAAACATTGAAGCACATAACTAGTCAGTCCATAAACATACTTTCAATTTAAATTACTTGATGTGGTCCCAAACATGATAGGTCATGATCCAAATCTATCATAGCACATCTTGCATTACTGGCGTAGACACCCAAGCACATAGTGCAAGTAAAGGAACAAGCCTTGTTGGATAGATATCCACAAATAACCCAAAAGCCAACTCAAGAACCAATGCAACACCAAAGTAGCTAATTGGAAACATGTGGATTACATAGGGATGTTCTTTGAACATCCAACATCACTTCCATACACTTCTTTTAGTCTATCATGCTAACAACAACCATTGTAAATGAAATAAATATGAAAAACTCTGTTTAGGAAACACATAACATATAACCGAATGATGTAGCATTAATAGAACAATTTGCAAATGACTTCAACAATTAATATTGGAACCGAGACATTTCACAGATGTTGAGATCATGTTCACCAAGCCATAATAGTAGAGACATCAATGTAGAGTTTCCCAGACCAATCTGGACAACTAACAACACTACCAACCTCCTACAATTCATAGAATTCTCCTTGGAAACATAGGTGACTTAAAAAGATAGGAGTAAAAAGTACATAGAGCACTAACATTGAATACCAAATTGCAAGGAAAGAACTACAACAATGGAGGAATGCAAAGAATTCTCATGGAAATACTTGAATACAACATCTTGAACCACAACCATTTGAGGAACATACAGAGATTAGAATTTCCTTTTAATAACACAAAATTTATCATGAACATTAGGAGAGGGAATAAGACATATTGTAGAACTTTGGAAACATATCTCCACTATTAGTCATGCTTCTAATCCTCATCTTAAAGCTTCTTATCTTCATCTAAATATATCAAGTGTATAAGAGTAACTTTGTTGATATAAGTAATGCATTATATGAACATCAATTATACTTCTTTCTTCTTAGATAGGACATGACATCCAACCATAAAATCCTTCACTTCTCTACCAAGACCAAAGATGTCAGTAACAACTTCCTAAAAAAAATAATATAGCTTAAAATGTCTTCATCATCTGTCATTTATAGAGTCTGAAATCTACTTTTCAAGATCTAAATCTTTGCTTACTTTAATTTAGAGCCTCCTTCATAGATGCCACTAAGCTTCTCCTAAGCATATTTGACAAAACTACAATTCAACACCTTCAACAATTTTAAATCAACTAAACCACACAAAAATACCATTTTTTCTTTAACATTACATTCATATAGTTTGATTTCAGTAGGATCTATAATAGGAGTGGTAGGAGTAACATAACCAATTTTCACTAACTGCTGAACAACAAACCCAAGAGATTTTAGGTTTCCTTCCATTCTCATTTTCTAGTAGGAGTAATTAGTCCCATCAAACCTAGGACCCTTGTAAGAACCATCATATTCCATCTCGGATCTTTGCCTCAAGTTTCTATGCTTCTTTAGAGGAACCTAGCTTTGATACCAATTATTGAACACTTTTGGAGACTAAAAGGGGGGTGAATCAGAATACTCAAAACTAAGCCCCTTTCGAAACTTGAAACTTCTAGCACAATTCAAAATCCTTAAGTAGATAAAGATAGAACTTTAAGCAAAGTAAGTAACAAAGAATAATATAGCAATTTGAACCTTTAACACCTTCAAAAAAAATTACCACTGAAAGATATAACAATAATCAGATCAACAACAAAGAGAAGGAAACAAAGAACACACACATGCACAAGGAGACACCATATTTATGTGGAAAACTCAATGAGAGAAAAACCACAATGAGAGCTACCTCACAATATAAGGCTCATTACAAAAAGGACTTAGACTCTAGAAGTGAATTGTAACTATTTGATTATTTAAATAATCTATTGAGTTTATTTGGAGTGTGGTTTCTTTGTCCCAAAATGGTTTTCCCCATGTAAGTCATTGTGTTATGGTGTATTAGTTTTTTGTAGGAATTATATTCTAATCCTCAACTTCCTTTAAAAATGTTAAAAATGTAATAGTAAAATTTGTGTCCATCTTTTACTAATTAACATATGAGTGCAATTGACTATCAAGATCTTTGTGTATGAACTAAATATTGGATTTAATATGTGTGACTATATCCAATGAGAAGATTAACTTAAAATGTGACCTCAAAGTTTAGATTCAATATTTAGCTAGTGTTGAGAATATAACTTATCAAATCTTGAGGAATATCTAGTTCACAACCATAGAAATGACCTTATTCTTTTTGTGAATATTAATCTAACTATGTGGACTTGATCCTTGTCTTAATAACCTTTTGAAATAAATCCATGTATTTTTTTTCTATGTTATATGAAGAATGTGATGATAAAAATAATTGTAATGACTTGCTATTAAGTGGGGATATCTACATCGTGTCTCAATTAAAATGATGGCATTTTATAACAATTAAATAGTGTTGGGACAAGGTTGAATACATCTAGATAGTCATGTAGTGATGTCTAATGCTATAATGTAGACCTAATGTAGTAATTTTTTTTGTCTTTATATTTTTCTATTGATTTTTTAGTAGATTTTTATTGCTTCTTGGCTTGCATCTTAATAAAATGACACGAGCCTTCTTTTTTATGAGTATATAAATGTAAATTCTCAAGTGTGTTCAAATGGTGCATATGCTAACAAACTATAATGGAGTAAATTTGAAAAACTTAAGTCAATAAAGAGGAAAAAAATTGAAATTAGGGGTCAAGACTATCATAGTGATTGTGACCAAAGTCATAGTTACAATGAAAATCTCATTTTGAAAATGAGAGAATTAAAGATACTCAAAGATTCACATTCTATGATTTAAAAAGTATTAAATTAATTAACTAAAGAATGATTTAAATTAACACATGTACAAAAAAATAATAATCCGAAGAACGTTAAAAATTGAAAAGAAAAATAAATTGATCAAGGAAAGAACTAATCAATGAGCATTGTTTGAAGGAAAAATAATATGAAAGAGAGAGCAGCCAAACCAAGCACCACCATCAAGAGGAGACACAAGAATTTGATAAGGGGAAAAAGCAAGAAAAAACCCCAATATTTTGAAGAGAGAAAAAATGCCTAAGAATGATACAAAGAGAGAGAGAGAGAGAGAGAGAGAGAGAGAGAGAGAGAGAGAGAGAGAGAGAGAGAGAGAGAGAGAGAGAGCACTTAAGGCTTAAGCTTACTTGCTTGAATGAAGAATGAGAGGAGAGACAACTCAATATATAGAGGTAAGAAGAGGAGTTAGAATTAGAAAGTAATTCCCAACTCAATGAATACCACCATTCATTTATGTGTGTGCAAGTTATCAAGAACCTCTTAAGAAGGTGGCTAAAAATATTCCTTAATAAAAAAATTAAAAAATAAATAATTACAATTAAAAAATAACCTTTACCAAAGAAAGATTAATCTTCTAACAAAAACAAATATAATATAAATAAATAAAAAATGACACTTTTCTCATCTACATTTATCTCATAATTAAATAATAAATATAAATTTTAATCTCTATAAAAATATAAAAAATTAATAAAAAATTTAATTATCTATATATAAAAGTCATTCTAAAGAAAATGACATATAAAAGTTCTATCCATATGAATTCTAAATATCATCTTTGATACCTCAATCTTCTCTATTTAAAAAAAAACTTAATAATCACCAATTTAAGTAGTATATCCTAGGCACAATAATGGAACATCATCATCTTTTAATATAAAAGAAAATATACTCTAAACTGAAATTGTATTCAATTCGTATTAATATATTTTTTCTATTTTAAAATTATTTACGAGAGTTTCACAATTATATTTATCAAACAATAAAGTAAACAATTTTTTTAAAAATGTGTTTAATTCATATAATTATATTTTTTATATTTTAAAATGTTTAGAAGAATTTCACGATTATATTATCAATCAACAAGTTGTAAAAATATGTATGAAGCTTATTAAAACCTTATGAGAGTTACACATTTTTTCTAATAATATCTTAATCTAATTTCAACCAACCTCGAATTGACACACTTTTTCCTCTCAAGCAAAACTATTAAACAAATAACTCCCCCACCATGCCTAAATTTGACGGTCACCCCTACCTTCATATGCAGATTTTATGATGGTTTGGTCATTTAAATGCCTTTCATTTGACATTTTAAGAAAAATATAAATTGTCAAAAAATAATTGTTTAATTTATGAATTTTTTATATAAAATCTTTTATAAATGCAATATCTTGTAAAATAGAAAAAGCAATGATAATTATTAGTAATAAATATTAAAATCTTAAATTTACTTTATAATTAACAATTAATGAAAGTTTCTAAGTTCATATTAAAAAGAAATCATGTTAAAAATATTTTAAAAGTTAAAAACAATTATATTCTATTTTGAAAAGATTCTAAATTAATATATATTTTGATAACTATTAGTAAAGATGTCAAAAGTTTCTAAATTCATGTTAGGAAATATTCAAAAAAGTTATATTTGATTCTAAATTAATTTGTTTTTTTAATAATAAATATTATTAAATGATGTATATTATAAATTTAGATATTATATTATATTTTGCTTATAATAAATTTTTACGGTTTAATAAAAATATAGCAAGTCAAGCAAGTCAAACTATACGGTCTAATAAATTTTAAAGTTATAATATACAAATAGACCATCAAATTCTGCCCCCACCATACTACATTCCAAAATAGTTTGGATTAGGATTAGGGTTAGGGTTAGGGTTATGGTTATGGTTAGAGTTAGGGTTATCATCGTGAAAAGATTTATTCGTGATGATAAACCTAACCCTAACCCTAAGCATAATCCTAGCCCTAACCCTAATCCTAACTCTAAAACTAACCCTAACCCTAACCCTAACCCTAATCCCTATTTGTGATGATAAACCTATTCATGATGATAACCCCAACCCTAATCCCAATTTTAACTCTAACCCTAACCAAATTTTATTGGTTATAAAATCATAACCAAATTGAACCCTCACTATAATTGAGCACTGACCCTAATTGAAACCAAGCCCTATTTTAACCCTACTCAACCAAATCAATAAACCCTAATGCTAACTATAACCATAATCATAAGTCTAAACCCTAACGCTAACTATAACCCTAATCATTAGTCTAAACCCTAACCCCCACCATAATCATAATCATAAACCAAATCCTAACCCTAATGCTAACTCTAATCATAACCCTAAATATATTATTTTTTTATTAAATGTGTTACGCACACCGCGGCTACTACTAGCATACATATATATTATTTTAATAATATATATAAAATGTACGCCGAGAGATATCCTATATATAAAATACACCAGGCGTTTAATATTTTCATCATTCAACTACTTATATATATTCTACTTATAAATAAGCCTAGATATCTCGAAGAGTTTAATATTTTCATCATTCAACTACTTATATATATTATTAAAATAATATATATGTATCCTAGTTTAGGTCAACTACTTTTCTACTTATTCCGACGAGCAAAGTCAAACAAAGAAACTATAAGTATATTTTTTCTGAAAAAAATAGATAATTCTGTTTTTTTAATAACAAGAAATGTGTGTGGTTATGAAAAAAAGGAACCAGAAAATTTTAAATTGTAAAAACCAAGCTAAAATTGGAAAACAGTTCATAGACCATGAAATTCCAGCGTGCACGGCAACAAAACTACTTCACACGCAAAATTGGAGTCGCGGAATCCAAGTCGATTGAAGCGATAGATTTCGCTTGCTTTACGTTCTTTAATAACATTATATAACAGCTTTCTCACTTTCTGCTATTTCAAGAAATCTGTATTGTTCAATCTTTTTTCTCTTTCTACTATTGTAAATAATTTGCAGAGTTCGAACGACGCCATGGAATGGTTGCAGAGAGGAGCCATAGTGATTAGTATGAGAAAACACAAGAGTATTAAAAACGAAACAACAAAGATCTGTATTGCTTTGTAACCAGCACTAAAAATGCTGGAATATAATGGAATGGTGATGATACAGATGAATATAAACTAATGGAACGGAAAAGAAATAAAAAAATACAGCACCCTAATCAAGATCAGATTACAAACTGCTCGCCCAATCGTCTTCCGTAAAGACTGAGAAAATAAAGAAAGGTATAATCTAGAAAACCTGTGAATCTGCTCAAAGCTTCACCTTGCAGTTCTTCTTGCTAATGTTAATAGTGGCGTTGGGGTCCAGACTGTCAATCACTAGGTCGCAGCGCACGCGGAAAGTGATCTTCATAGTTTTCAGTTTCCCAAACTTGACTTTCACTGGAACATCGGTCTTCAAAAGCAAGGGAATGTTTCCCTGTTGCCGCTGTGCAGTCAGCGACGTAACCATGTCACTGGTAATCTGGACATTAGTTCCGGTGAGAGTAACGTGCAAATTAGTAGTATTCTTGTGGCCCTGGTAAAACGCAGGAAGATTGCCCTTGCAGAGCTCTGTGCCGGTGTAGAAAACCCCAAGATAACTGTCGTCTAAGTAATAAATTCCGATCTTTTGATTCGGATTCCTGGCTGTAACATCCACTGAAAACCGAGACGAAACGGTAGCCCCCGAACCGAGGGAGAAGCTGGTAATCCGAATGTTGTCGACTGAGTAATCGGGTATCTTGGGTTTGAAGACGGCGTAGAGAATGGCAGCAGCTATGGCGACGGTTACAATTAAAAGCAACAGGAGGCAAAATGTCCAGACGAGGCAGCGGCAGCAGATATTGTGGCGGCGCCTGGATGGGCGGGGGTAATATCTGGGGGCCTCCCGTGTGGGAATCATTTGTTCTTTGGGAAATCGAACGTCTCTAAGCTGGCCATGATTAGCGGCCGGGTCTCCTTTCTCGGACCTAAGGCTCGATCTGGGAGCCAGAGGAGTGCTCGCCCGCGGGCTCCTCTGTGCGGCCTTCTCTACGTCCTCGTTGGCTGGATAAATGCGCTGTACAGCGGCCATGACTGTGTTGTAATCCTGCAGGTGTCTGTGCTTTTCTTGGCAGAATGGAGCAGAAAGGGCGAGACTCGATCGTGGGTGGAAGGATGAAAGAATGGTTACGAAAATCTTATTAAAAAGGCAGGGCGGCACTCAAAAGATTGGAAACTTCCAAGAAATGCAGTCGGTAAGCCCCGTGGACACGTGCTAGGTGATGCAGAATATGAAGACCGAGAAGCGCGTTCGTTTTGGCCAGGCGGCCGTCTCCAACTCCATCCGTGTTTCACTTGAAGCTCACCTACTCCAACCAGTTTTTAAGTTACGTCAAGCGAGCTCAAACGTTATTTAAGGACGTTTTCGTGGTGAGTGTGGGTAACTGGACTTCGGTTGCCATTGTCATACAGAAGGTTCTCCACCTAATTTGTTTAACTACTAAATTCTTTTGATCCATATTGTGTCTTGGTACACGCTACAGCTTGTTTTACTCGGGACATTTTCAACGCGAATGTGGGTAGGTATTTTTATCATAATGCAACTGGGTGGAGGCCGTACTCATATTGCAGAGAATCGCTGTAGGAAAGTTTCCTTGGAAAGGATATATGTTGCCTTAAGCGACTTCATCTCTCTTGTTCAAAGACTTCATACTTACATTGACCTAATTATTTAACTACCAGTTGTAGCAATAGGTTTACTGGGAACATCAAGAAATTATCTTTGTACATATACTAGCATACATATATTAACTATTAATATATATAGAATACCTCAAGAGTTATCCTTTTCTGCCTATTTTCATCATTTATAGTATTAGCAATTTCTAATTTAACACAAAAGTAATTTATTTTATCTAAGAAAAATCAAGATAACATAAAGATAAACTCATTTATAATATTAGCAATTTCTATTTTAACACAAAAGTAATTTATTTTATCTAAGAAAAAATCAAGATAACATGAAGATAAACTCATTTATAATATTAACAATTTATAATTTAACACAAAATTAATTTATTTTATCTAAGAAAAAATCAAGATAACATGAAGATAAACTCATTTATAATATTAGCAATTTCTAATTTAACACAAAAGTAATTTATTTTATCTAAGAAAAATCAAGATAATATGAAAATAAACTCATTTATAATATTAACAATTTTTAATTTAACACAAAAGTAATTTATTTTATCTAAGAAAAATAATTTAACTATTTATGCAATATTCTTAAAATTTGTAATATTATTATTAATTTTATTATAACTTACCAAAGGAGACAATATCAAAATAAGAATATAATATATTAAAATAAGATGACCATATATTAAATCTCTTAGTAATTAGGGACTCCTCAAGCTCAAGAATGAAAAACTACTTCCAGTTCATATCTAATTTTATTTTTTATTCACTATTGGGGTTTTCACATTGTTTTGTATGAATGTATAACAAAGATATCAAACTGATTTAAAACTGTTTTTAAATATGTTTTAAATCTGCTTTAAATCTATTTAAAAAAAATGTCTATCTACAATGAATGTAGTTATGCCAGTTGCATGTCATTTGAACGTCAAATTCAAGTTTAAGAGTTTTTCCTTACATTGAATTTTACTTTTTGATGGATGCAATTGTATTGGTGTAATAATGAGAGTAATTGCATACATTTTAGATATTTTTTGGGGACATTTTTATTGTTTTTTTGTAAGAGTATATACATTTATTTGTATGTGTGTATATTTTTGGAACGAGTATTTATAGAATATTGATATATTTGACAATCTTCATTCATTGTAGACATGATTTCCATAGTTTATAATGTTATTGTATAAATCTTTTGGATTTGATTGTGACAATCTTCATTCATGACATTGTTGTTAATTTAAAATCATAATGGTTTATGCTTCAAATGTTGATTATTCAACCTTATGCTTTATGGTTTCTTAATTCCCAAGCCATCTTTTGGGGGATATGTTGTCAAAAATTATGAGTGATTGCAATAATTAAAATCACTTTTGGGTCATTTATGTCCCATGCAAGTCCAACATAATGCTAGAACTTAAGAATAATGAATAGTGATTGATCAAGTGGCTTGTTGTCATTTTTGTAGATAATAGCAACAACTTTGTCAAGTGCACCATAGATTAGTCTAGTTGCGATACATAAATATGTATTTATCATAACATGTTGGAAGATGCACAATAACACCTTTGTCTATATTTTTCTATCATCTAAAATTAAAATTATGCTTCACATTGTTCGCTAGGTTTAATGTATTATGCAATTGGCATGGCCATTGATTTTATCATTTATTTACATGATGTATTGCAACCAAATAATATTTTTGAAATAAATATGTTGATGAAAAGAATGTATTTTCTTCATATATAAATTTGTAGGTATGGGTGTGCGATGTTGAGGAGTTGCTAATTTGTTAGTATTGCCTTGGAATTCATTATATTTGTAAGGGGGTTATGAAATATTATTGGGGAAGTTCATCCCAATGATGAAAAACATTGTCCTATGTGACCATTGTTTGGGATCTATTCCAAAGTGTTGTCCTATGTGCTAACCTGACATGCAAATTGGATTGATATTATGAAATAACTTGCACAATAGAAGAATATGATATGAAATATGTTGCTAATACTTGATATTAACTAAGAATAACAAGCCACTTCGAGGGGGAAAATCTCAAAATATATCTAATGAGAAAAAAATTCACTATATGATGATGAAATAAGACTCACAACCTCCTATATATACCTATTTATGCCTAGGATATCACCTAGGCCAACGTAGACACCCCTATATAAGTCCTAGGCTAAAACCAACTAAATAATAATATAATAATGATAACATGACTTAATTAGGAGTTAAGATAGCCACAAGCCAACTATTCATAACCTAATGTACACCAATATTAAGGGTGTAGCATGCCCCCTTCTTAAAAGAAGCATTGTCCTCAATGCTAATCAAGTTTGGATTCTTTTGAATGAACTTCACATCCTCCCAAGTGGCATCTTCAACTGGTAAATTCTTCCATTGGATGAGATACTCAGTGAGAGTTCTATTCCCCAACTTCTTTGTGCATGTTTGATGAATGCACTCTGGTTCCAAAATGATTCTTCCTTCTTCATGTTATAAGATAACTTGCACAATAGAAGAATATGATATGAAATGTGCTACAAATAATTGATAATAACTGAGAATAACAAGCCACTTCAAGAGGGAAAACCTCCAAATATCTCTAATGAGAACACACTTCACAACTTGATGATGAAATAAGACTCACAACCTCCTATATATACCTATTTATGCCTAGGATATCACCTAGGATGACTTAGACACACCTATATAAGTCTTAGGCTGACCTAAACAACTAAATAACAATATACTAATGATAATATGAATTAATAGAGAGTTAAGATAGCCACAAGTTGACTATTCATAACTCAATGTACACTAATATTAAGGGCGTAACATGCCCCCCTTCTTCAAAGAAGCATTGTCCTCAATGCTAATCAAGTTTGGATTCTCTTGAATGAACTCCTTGTCCTCCCATGTGGCATCTTCAACTAGTAAATTCTTCCATTGGATGAGATACTTAGTGAGAGTTCTATTCCTCAGCTTCTTTGTGCGTGTTTGACGAATGCACTCTGGTTCCAAAATGATTCTTAATTCTTCATCAAGCTCTGGTAGTGTTTTTTGAGTGGGAATATTATGCCCAATGACCTTCTTCAAACATGAAACATGAAAAGCTGGATGTATCTTTGTTGTTGGTGGCAACTCTAGTTTGTAGGCAACACTACCGATCTTTTTGCGTGATTTGGTATGGACCATAATACCTTGGAGACAACTTATTATTCTTTTTTTGTTGCTTAGTGAGATTTTCTTATAAGGCTACAATCTCAAGAAGACCCAATCCCCAACTTCAAAAATTCTTTCACTACGATGTTGGTTTGCCTGTTGTTTCATTCTATTTTGTGACATGGCTAAATTCTCCTTGAGTCCTGAAAGTACTTGTTGTTGATGAAGCAAGTGGTCTTCTACTGCCTGAACTCTTAGGGACACTTTTATTGATGATGTGATGGAAGGAGGATGATATCCATAAAGTGCCAAAAATGGAGACATTTTTTATGAGCTATGAAAAGAAGTGTTATACCACCATTCTGCAAGTGGTAGCCAATTTACCCATTGAGACTGTTTCTTTGAGGTGAAACAACATAGATATCCTTTCAAACACTTATTAACAACCTCAGTTTTCCCATTTGATTGAGAGTGGTATGAAGAGCTATGAGCCAACTGAGTACCCAAACATGAGAATAAATCTTTCCAAAAGTGACTAGTGAAGATAGGATCACGATCACTAACAATAACCTTAGGTGTACCATGTAGCTTTTGGATATTCTCCAAAAAATCTTTTTCCATTGCACTAGTTGTAAAAGGATGTGATAATGCAATGAAATGTGCATATTTAGTGAGGCGATCAAATACTACCATGATGACATTATGACCTTTATATTTGGGAAGCCTTGTGATGAAGTCCCTGGATACCTTTTCCCAACACTGGCTAGGAATAGATAAGGGTTGCAAGAGACCTGGTGTCTTAATTGTCTCCCCTTTATTCCTTTGACAAATCAAACATTTAGCCACAAATTTTTGAACATCACCTTTTAGTCCTTCCCAAAAAAAATCTCACTTGACTCGATGATATGTCTTCAAAAATCCTGAATGACCGCCCACTGGAGACTTATGCAACTCTATGAGAATCTTGTGTTTAAGAGTGGAATTCTTGCAGAGATGCAAACACTCTTTATACCAAAGAGTATCTACCTTCCAACAAAACTTATCTGAACTACTAGGATCACTTTTTAATTGTTCGATGAGATTACTTGTTGCGACATCATTTTGCCACTTTGATTTGGACTCCACCCAATTTTCTTGTAATATTGAAAGGGCACACAATAAGGCTTCATATTTCTCATCCTTCCTTGAAAGTGCATCTGCTACAATATTTTCTTTCCCTTTCTTATATACAATCTCAAAGTCATATGCTAAAATCTTAGTGACCCATTTTTGTTGCTCTTCAGAAGATAGTCTTTGTTCCAAAAAATATTTTAGGCTATCATGATCTGTCTTAACCTTGAAGTGTCTACCCAATAGATAAGGCCTCCATTGTTTAACTACATGGAGGATTGCTAGCATTTCCTTCTCATAAATAGGTTTTAGTTGATTCTTATAGTTTAATTGATGACTCTCAAAAGCAATTGGTCAACCTTCTTGCATGAGCACTGCTCCTATCCCATTTCCAGAAGCATCACATTCCACAATGAATTCCTTGGTGAAGTCAGGAGTGGAAAGCACTAGAGTTGTATACATAGCCTCCTTCAATCTCTCAAATGCTATATTGGTAGACTCGTTCCAATGAAAAGAATCCTTCTTCAATAGAGTGGTGAGAGGTGCTACTATACGACAATAATTCTTCACAAATATTCTATAGTACCCTGTCAATCCTAAGAAACCCCTCAGTTTCTTAATGGTTTTTGGAATAGACCATTCCATGATAGCCTTAATTTTGTTAGGGTCCACCTTTACTCCTTCATGTGAAACTATGTGTCCCAAATACTCCACATCCTTAAGACCAAAAGCACACTTGGATGGCTTAGCATAGAGTTGATGATCTTCAAGTATTTTTATTGCTTGATCCACATGTTGCAAATGTTCTTCCCAAGTCTTGCTATAAATTAGAATATCATCAAAGAATACTAACACAAACTTTCTCAAGAACTTCTTAAAAATGGAATTCATCAGAGTTTGGAATGTAGATGGTGCATTGGTAAGATTGAATGACATCACCAAAAATTCATAATGACCCTCATGAGTCTGAAATGCTATCTTACAAATATCTTCCTCCTTAATCCAAATTTGGTGATAACCAAATCTAAGATCTAACTTGGTAAAATACATAGCTCCATTCAATTCATCTAGCAAATCATCAATGACTAGAATAGGAAACTTATCTTTAATGGTGTACATGTTGAGCACTTTATAATCTAGACACATGCGCCAAGTGTCATCCTTCTTACATACCATCGCCACAGGTGAGGAGTAAGCACTTTGGCTATGCCTGATAATTCCTGCCTCTAGTATCTCCTCAACATTTTTTTCTATCTCACTCTTTTATATGTGTGGATACCTATAAGGCCTGGTGTTCAGTGGTTGGATCCCAGGAACTAATTGCATGGCATGATCATGATCCCTCTTAGGAGGAAGTCCTTTAGGAATATCTCCAAGAACAACTGAGTGAGGATCAATTATAGCTTGTAAATCTGGATGAGTAGGAGCATTAGATTGAGAGACTTCTAATGAACATAGCTGGGCCACAAATCCATCCACTCCTTTCTTAAGAAATTTTTACATTTGATGAGAGCTTACCATTTGTCAGGATTTTACCTTCAACCCCCTTAGCTATACTACACTTCCTTCTGATTGAAATCTCATGAATAGTTCTTGGAAGTTCATCTTAATCATTCCCAATGTAGTAAGCCATTGTAGTCCCAAAACAATATCTGCTGCACCCATGGATATCACATACATTAAGGAATCAAGTTGATAATCTCCCATGGAAAATTTAATGCTATGACACTTCCTTGAACAACTAACTGTACCACCATCTGCAATCAAAACCTAAAAATCTAGAGCTAGATATATAAAACAATTTAGATGAGTAGCAAACTTTTTGTTGATGAAATTATGAGTACTACTTGAGTCGATCAACACTATTACCTTCTACTTCTTTAAAAACCCCACCACCTTGAGAGTTTGTGGAGAATTGAAACCCGAGAGTGTATGAAAAGAAATGATTAGTTGAGAATCATGTGATTCCTCATTTGACTCCCTTTGATCCTCTAGTATGGGTTCCTTCTCTTCTTCCTCACTTGGACCTTCAATATATAACAATTTCTTTTCACTACATTTATGTCCCTGATTGTATTTGCTATCACAATTGAAACACAACCATTTTTCTCTTTTCTCCTCAATTTGTTGTCATGTCAACCTAGTAGGTTGTATTGAATATCCTTTCTCTCTTGTCACATTAGCTGCTTGCTTCTTAGGAATCAAACACTTCTCCTCTAGGTGGACTGCGTGCTAAGATAAAAGAGTCATTTATAGAGCTAGGGCTAAACATGCATACCTCATGTTGAATGTGATCCTTGAGACCCCCCAAGAATAAATAATTCAAGTTCTCCTCTATAATTGTATCCACTCTTAAGGATAGATTTTGGAATTGTTGAATATAATCCTTAACTGATCTTGTTTGTTGAAGTTTAGCAAGCTGGCTGAAGAAGTTGTTTGTCATGCTATTGCTATATTGTGCTTGGAGTTCCTTTGTAAAAATAGACCATGATACGGTGAGCCCCTTTTTCCTTCGATGAGTGCAAATCTAGTGATACGAAATGAATTGATCTGGTTCTAGATATAGGGAAGCCATCATGACCTTTTATCCATTTGGTATTTGGTGTACTTCAAAAAAATTCTCCATTTGGTTTATCCATGTTAGAGGATCCTTACCATTGAACTTGCGCATATCCACCTTTGGAAATAAATTCGTAGATCCCATATGAGTATTAAAACTCATGTCAATGTTAGTTGACCTAAAATTTTCACCTTGGTTGCTTGAGAAATCCTTTCTTAGTTCAGTCATATAAGCGCTTAACATGTTTCGTATATCCGATATATCTCCTCTTAGGTCACACATATTCATCTTCATTGAGGAAATGTCTTCCTTGACCTTACTAAATTCGTCATTTGGATTAATATCCTCTATTGTTACCCCATCCTTATTAGGATTCTTCCCCAAAGTGACAACATTCTTTTTGTCCCTTGTCGTAGGCCCTGTCATGATGGGAACCAATGTTTTTGAAATAAATCACACAAATGAAACTTAAATTCTCTGAAATGTTTACTGTAACTTACTAGGGCCAAAATAACTCTCACCTAGAAAAATTTCTAAGAAATAAGCAAATTTGCAGCCTTGAGAGTGATATTTGTGAAAACCTTAATTTTTCAATAATTTTCTTATTTCTGCTTCAATTTCTCCAAATTTTGTACTATAATCTCCTTTAGTATTTATTCAAAAACCCAATAAAAATAAATCTCCAATTCGACAATATTTGAGAGATATGTAGATTCCAAATAAATTGTGTAGAAATCCTTATTCTGTAATAATTCGCTCAATTTTGCTCCAATATTTTGAAATATGAATTGTAGCTTCTTTAATATGTTCTTCAAAAACCCTTTAAAAATTAGAAAAAAATTCACCAAAATCTAAAAGATATGCTCTTTCCAAAATCGCCTCCAATATTGAGAAAAAACCTTGCTTCTACGGTGCCAAGATCATGCTTTGATACCACTTGTTATGAAATAACTTGCACAATAGAAGAATATGATATGAAATATGCTGGTAATACTTGATATTAACTAAGAATAACAAGCCACTTCAAGGGGGAAAACCTCCAAATATCTTTAATGAGAACATAGTTCACATTATGATGATGAAATAAGATTCACAACCTCCTATATATACCTATTTATGCCTAGTATATCACCTAGGCCGACTTAGAGACACCTATATAAGACCTAGGTTGACCCAACCAAATAAATAATAATATAATAATGATAACATGACTTAATTAGGAGCTAAGATAGCCACAAGCCGACTATTCATAACCCGATGTACACCAATATTAAGGGCATAACAATTGACCCATACATGTGAAAATTACCCTAGGTCATTAACAAGCATAATTGAGTGACCAATAAACACAAATGATTTGTGATATGGGAATGCATCACACAACCTAGTATTGATGCATTCTAATAACTTCGTTCTAATTCACAACTCATTTCATCACTTAAAATGTAACAAATGAAACATGCACTCTTGAAAATTTGATAAGTCTTGCCCTTGAAGAGGGTACATGTGTTTTACTAATATGTGAAGTATTTCATGAATCTAGACACATATTGGGGCAAAAAAAGTAAAGGTGTTTTTGCATGGGGAATATTTGTAGAAAGTGTTAGCTTGAAGTTGCTAATCAAGTATGATCTCCTTGTTCCCACAGTACCTTGTATGATTAGTGAATTGGTGTTTATGTTCATAACAATGAATAATGGTTCACAATAATGTTGAAACCTATTTTTGAACCAATAGAAAACTTGTCTACTACAAGGCATGCACTTGTTTCAATTTTTTTGTCATGTCTCAAATTTTGCTTTCATTTAATAATTTTAAGTTATTTAAATGTTTATGGAAAATGAAATTTATCAGTTTTGACTTGTGATAAATTTAATATTTCAACATCATTTGAAAAGTATTTATATTCACATGATTGAATATGAAAGATGAATGTTATGATGTGAAATGGAATCATTTCGATTTGAGCATTGATTAATGGTTACTAATAAAATTCTATAAGTGTAAGTGTGTGAGTTCAGGAATAGGTTGAGGACTGAGAACATGGTTGAGGTAGGGATATTTAGCTAGATGACAAACTATAAGCATGATGGAATCTAGAACATGCACACACCGCATAAAAATTATGAAATTTGCATTGAAATTGCAATATAGTAGAAATCACTATTCATGTGAAATGCACTAATGGATAAAAAAGTAAGCTTGTGGAAAACAAATTTGTTAGATCATTTTCCTATCTTGTTTATTTGATGACATTGCATTCGAAAAGAAAAGAAAACACTAATGATTGGAATATACTTTTTTTTGTATAAACACATACATAGGTGAGTGCAGGATCATGGGGGTCCAAAAAGTGGCAATATGACAAAAAATGGTTGAAAATTCTTTTTATCCAAATTTGATGAAACAAAAAGGGTTTATTGAAAAAAATTTCAGCTTTCGACCGATATAAGATATGCCTTATTTTTGATTTAAATAGATAATTATTATAGATCTTCTACATGCATTATGATTGAAGTCTTGATTGATAGGCTGATTGAAAAAATCTATAATTCTCAAACAATTTCACATTTTTTGAATTTGAAAGATGCAACACATTTTATGATTCCCATACTATAGGATAAAAAAAAATTGAATTTCATAATTTTTTGACCAAGTTATGGTGGTTAGACAAACATGTTTTAATATTTTTTTTTTAAAAAATAATAACTAATTATTTACTTGCAAAAAATTACAAAAAATAATGTGGTACATCATTGCATGTGTCCTCTATTTATATTGAAATTTAAAAAAAGAATGTTATTTTTTTCCTGTACTTATGTTGGTCAAACATACATCTTCTTTATATTTTTTTCTTAAAAATTCAATACTATTGCATTGAAATTTCAAATTTTCACCAAATAGATTTACTTTTTTTCAATAAAGGACTAGTATCTTAGAAACTACATTCAATTTACTAAAAAATATGTTCTTACATAATTTTCAAATTATTTTAATAATCTATTCAAATTTTTATGTGAAGTTACCTAACTCTACTTTTCAAAATTTTTATTGCCACTTAAAGGCCTCGTTTAGATTCCCATGATCCTGCACTAACCCATGTGTATTAAACTTTTCATTAAAAAAATTATTTAAATAAATGTATATATATGTGAAGGAAAAGGGAATTAAATGTTATTTAAAAAGCTAATTAACTCCAAGTTAATATTTTTTTAAATTCAAATTTGAATTGAAAATGGAATCGAATGGGTGGAGGCTGCCCATAACCCCCAAAATAGAGGAGAAAGTCTGTGTGTAAATAATGGGGGGTAGCTATCATAAAAAAGCATTCTAATTTGAGAAAAAGTGCAGGGAAAAATCATGCAAAATTAGGGGAGATAACCCGAGAAAGAGAAAAGAGATTTTTTTCCAAAAATCAGGAAGAAGAGGAGCTCAACTGGGGTTAGCAAGGGAGGAAAATGCAAAAACGAGGATTTCACAATTTTTCCACTACTTTTCCTTGGTTGATTGTGAGAAAATACAGAGGTAGGAATGTTTGTTTTCAGCATGTTTCCATTTTAAAATCGTTGGTTTTCCTATTCCTTCAAATGCATTGGTTTTTCCATTTGAAATACAAGAGGTTAAATGTAAACTATTTCTTGCATAAACCTGTGAATGGATCTTTGCAATGTCATCCATGGGTCAGCCATTCTAGCATCAACCCATGCTCAAGATAATTGTGCTTCATTTTCCAATATCTTGGACCCCTTTGCTTCTTCATTGCATAAACCCAAACAATTAAGTCATTTTAATTCATTTTGTAAATACTTACATCTTTGCATGCATGTTCTCTATCATGGTCATATGTATAGAACCCATGATTTTGTATTGTGTTTGGGAAGAGTTGACCAAAGTGGTCACTGTAGAATACTCTGGTTCAAACCATCAAACCCCTCTGTTTTAAAAACTTGGGCTGACTCACCCATGAGTATCTCTAGTTCACCAAAAATCATTCATAGGAGCCTTTTTGCTGATCAAAACCATGTATGATATTCTCAGATGGGTCGCATGTATGCACTACCTTGCAAGATGATCTGGAATTAATCAAAATCTTATTTCTTAGCATGGTTATTGTTAGTTGCTTCCTACATGATAAAATTTTAAGGGAAGCTTGGTAGTTATAAGCTCATCTATTGTCCTTAGAGAAGTGAGGTTTCTCTCATTATCAAGCTAGAGAAATGCATATTCTCAACATACCTTGGCTCTCACCAAGGAACATTTCCAATGTTCCATTTTAAAATTTTAAGTTGTGGCTAGATAAGGATCGAGTTGTACTGAATCCATCTTTTAGTGATGTCATTATATACAATACTAACAACTATTATGATAAAGCCTTAGAGGATGAATGAGGTAATATCCATCATTCCATATGATTTTAATGAATCTGATATATATACATATATATATCTGTGTGTGTGTGTGTGTGTGTGTGTGTGTGTGCACGTGTGTGTATACATATATATAATCATGAATATGCCATTGATTGATATGGATACCAAACGTCGAAATGATAGCATGCTTATCATTTAGGAATGATGGAATGTGTATCGTTCCATAAGATAATGATTTTTTTCTTTAAATGATGATTTTAAAACTAAACAATAATAATCATATTGTTCTTAAGATATAATTGCATTATGAAGAATGATTAAGTCAAAACTTGACAACCTATGATTTTCTAGATTTGCTTTGAATGTATGATTCCACTCATCATCTGGAAAAAACTAATTTTCACCCTTCCATTGAAATGATTGAAGACATAACAAAAAATTGCAAAACGATCTTATTTGAGAACGTAATAGAAAGACTCAAAAGTAACCTTGTAATATTAAGACATTGATTGATCTTTTATTAAAATTTAGGTTGGAACCTAGGAAATATATATATATATATATATATATTGTCCTATCACATATTAACTTTGGTGTTGAATAAAAATATTTAATTAGGAATGATCATGTGATGATCCGGTTAATTTTAAACTCAGAAAAATAGAAACTGTTTTGAAAATTGTATCTTTAAAGTTCCATTCTGATTGAATTTCAAACTCATACAAAAGTCTCATGATTGCTTAACCATTATATTCTAGTTGATTCTAATTTTGCATCTAATGAAAGTTGACGTCTTTTTGAGTATGAATTTTTTTATGTGAAAGGAATCTTTTTTTTCAAAGAACGTAAACGCATACACATTTTTTTAAATAGAAGGCCATATATATGCACACACATAAATCTTTCATTTATGCATTACACATACATGAGATATACCTTCTTTCAATTTTTTTTTTATTTTCTTTATCTAACATATAGATTTCATTCTAAGTAAGAAGGAATAAAGGAAATATTGGAAATCTATAAAAATTGATGCATGTGCTATGATATTCTTATCGTAATTGATGAAATGAATCATGTATTATGTTTAAAATCTGATTGCTTAAATATCAAATTTGGTTAAGTTATTACATATGCATGTTGAATAGAGGTAGCCAAATGAGAAATACATAGAATATGTTGGGGATAGATGATTATTAAACATGAAACAATTGGTTTGTTAAAGACTACTGGAAACTAGGTTGTTTGTTTAAAAATTGTAAAACCTGGATAAGATGTATGATATCTTATGTAAGTGGGAGGTTATCTTCTGGGATGGGTGCCAAAAATGGGTTAACAAAGAGTATAGGTTTCATTTTTCCAAAATCCTTTTTTTTTTAGTTGTATATAGCATATGCTTGGCCAAGCATTTGTAGTCCATTATGTTGAATGGTCTAATTGTTACGATGCAACTCTTTTCCATTTCCTAGAAAGAATTCACTTTTGAATTCTTGATTATCTTCTCCTTTCTCTTGAATATGAATACTTTATCTCATGTGAATGTCTCTTCCTTGCTAGTGAAAATTGATTGTGAAACTTATTTTTATAGGCTTCCTTTCAAATTTTCAAATTATCAGATCTTGAAAGCCGACACTTGAAATTTGAATTTGAGGCATTGAAATGCCACAAAAAATGTCTGAAGTTCAGTTTAAGGCACTTAATGAGGACCCATTTGGCCATCCACAAATGGGTTTTGACCAAAAACTTTAGGACTCCACAAATGTTGAGACATTAATTTAATCAATAACATTTATTTAATGTGGGTTATGGTGTCGGGAAATAAATAAGATAGGCCTTGGGATGCATAACAAAGGGTATTAGGGGCCCAAAAATGAGGTTTAAAAATTCATAAATGAAAGGTTACTAAAATAGGTCCAAATAAGCATGAAATTGTACTTTCTCCTAGAAAGGGGTACAATTTTCTACACTACAAATTGACATTTGAAAATGAATATAAATTATCATTTTTGGGCATACTATGCTATGGTGGAAAATAGTTAATTGACTATGTTTTTAATTTATTAAATTCATAATGTCATATTTTAGTTATTTGTCATTATTTATGTATGACACATTATATTTTCCTACCTAGTGTGTTGAATAGTTGGAGTTTATGAATTTCGGTATTTATAATCAAAGAGGATGCAAATTTAGTGGGGAATTTAGCTGGATGATGAACAATAAGGATGATGGAATTTGGAACATTCACACACCACAAAAAAAACATGACATTTGCATTGAAATTGCAATATAGTAGAAATCACTATTCATGTGAAATGCACTGATGGATAAAAAACAAAGCTTTTTGGAAAAAAATGTTAGATCATTTTCCTATCTTTTTTATTTGATGACATTGCCTTTGAAAAGAAAATAAAACACTAGTGATTGGAATATAATTTTTTTTGTATAAACAAATATGTGGGTGAGTGCGGGATCATGGGGGTCCAACAAAGTGGTGATATGACAAAAAATGGCTGACAATTTTTTTGTATCCAAATTTGATGAAACGAAAAGGGTTTATTGAGAAAATTTCCAGCTTTCCACCAATATAAGATATGCCTTATTTTGATTTGAATAGATAATTATTATATATTTTCTAGATGCATTATGACTGAAGTCATGATTGATAGGCGGATTGAAAAAATCTATAATTCTCAAACAATTTCACATTTGTTGAATTTGAAAGATGCAACACATTCTATTCTTCCCATACTATAGGATAAAAAAGTAAAATTTGAATTTCATAAATTTTTGACCAAGTTATGTTGGTAAGAAAAACATGTTTTAATATTTTTTTAAAAGTTCTAATAAAAAATTAATAACTAATTATTTACTTGCAAAAAATTAGAAAAAATAATGTGGTACATCAGTGCATGTTTCCTCTATTTATATAATTGAAAGTTTAAAAAAGTATATTATTTTTTTCCTATACTTAGGTTTGTCAGACATACATCTACTTTTTATTTTTTTCTTGAAAATTCAATACTACTGCATTGAAATTTCAAATTTTCACCAAATAGATTTACCTTTTTTTCCAAAAAAGGACTAGTATCTTAGAAACTACATTCAGTTTGCTAAAAATTATGTTCTTACATTTTTTTCAAATTATTTTAATAACCTATTGAAATTTTTATGTCACCCGATGCTTTAATATACAACTGATAAAAAATCTGTCCCAAATGCTGAGGACCTAACCAACAACACTACATACTTTTCAGAATATCTACCGCCTCCATGTCGCTAGCCACAACCTTCTATGCTTCATCCAAAACATCAAAAATATCTTTCCTAGCCCCAACCGAAGCTTTAATTTTGTTCCTAGTCCTGGCACCAGGACCATCCGTATTTACCTTAGTAATCAAAACAATACCTTTTTCCCCACCTTTCCCATTAGCACCCTCCTCCTCCATCAACTTACCAGTAGCATCGACATCATTAACATGAGCACTATCTTTACGCTTCTTAGCACTAACCACAAGAGAGGTCACAATAGTAGATTCAAATTTACCAATAGATTTATGCCCCTCCCCTCCTCTCATGACAGTATCCCATATTTTCACCATTTGATCCTCAAGAGTGAGGATTCTTCCTACAAGATTATGTTTCATTTTGAGAGTTTCCTTCGGAACAATGCCGGCCACAATGTTTAAAGAATCAAACAACTCATCAATATGGTTTTGGACAGAGGACCCCTCAGCCTTACTCACCACCCCCTAACTTTGACATTAGTTTTATTGAGTTGATGAAAAAACCATTTAAAAAGTTTGAACAAGACAATGAAACCCTCATGAGCAGTTCCAAGAACATTAGACAAATCCTTAAATCTATCAATATTAAAAAACCCTTTTCCCAAAGCATCTTCCTCCTCAGAGGAACTAACCCTATCCTGACCAGTAGGGTAAACCTTACCTTTTTCAACAACAACCAGAGTCTTGATTTTGTGGATGGATCTCGCAATCTCCTCCACCACAACCTTCCTCTTCTTAAGCCTCTCCAATTCTGCATTTTGGGTCTCCATAACAACATCAACATCCCTAGATTTACCTTTCAGCTACTCAACTGACTTAACACTTAGAGAATCATCAACATAAAGGTCGCCTGCTATAGTGAGAGGGAAATCCTTCTCCAGAATTTGGCTTGCAATCCTCAAAATGATTTTCTTCCTGCTTCCCTCCTTTGAATCCTTATTTTTCTTGGAAAAAGGGAGAAGAGAGGACGCCTCACCATACAAATCATTCTTCATCTTTTCCCCCTTACTCAGAAAAACAACAGCCACCTCATCACTCCAGGTCAATTAACCCTCACTAGCCCCCAAAACCGCTTTTTTCAACTTTCCTATAGTAGGGGAATGTGGACCCACCTCCAAAGAAGCAAGGGATTTAGGAACATAATCCAAATCCTCTCCTAACTCTAACTCTTTATCCAAAATCAATTTCCTTTTCTTAACTTTTTTGCTGGTCGGTTCCTCTTTAAAAGCAGTTTCATATTCCTCAACAGGTTTGACCTGTCTACCCTTTGAAGTGACAAAAGGCTTGGTAACCACAAAAGTCTTCAATAATTAGAGATAAGAAGAATTAACCCCACATGCAAGACAAGGTTTTTAGGGTTCTTCTTGTGATCCTTAAGACCTGAATCAAGAGACATCAAAAGATAATACAGAAAGGAGATTATCTTCTTATGTCAAAAGTGTTTAAGCAAGATGAAGTGGTAAGCATTTACCACTAAAAAACAACCTTCCATAGTTATGAAGAGCATCAAATCTTCCACAACATCTCCCCATAAAGCCTTTAGAGAACTTCTTTGATATCCTCCACTCCTCGCAGGCCTCAAATCCTTCTCTTCATCATCCTTGAATAAGATTTTCATTGTGGTTTGCACCTCCTTTTTATCCCTAAACACTTTCATGTCATCCATAGCCAAACTAGTGATACTAGCTATAAATTCCTCATTGATATCAAATTCCATCCCATATAGCTTCAATACCCTATCATTCCATCCTTTAACAAAAAGCGTTGTCACCTAAGGATCATTGCCATGAAGTTTCTCTAGGTGTTATCCTTCCTTTCTCCAACACCTACCACACCTCCTTATTTTTCTTAGCCGCTTCACAAGAGGAAGGTTCAGAATGATTTCTATCTCTACCCACATCTTCACAATTAACAGACTAAAGCAGCTTGAAAGTTTCAAACACTATGCAAAGAAAACTTTGGAGAACAATGCTAAGACCACCTAGAATTCATGTAAAACCAGAGAGGGGACAGGGGATAATAAAGAATTTAGAGTTCCATTCCCTACTGTGCTTAGCTCCCGTACCATTCACTTGATTCAAATATTCCTTCCCATTCTTTCTCATGAACATCTGCCACATGAAGGAATACATGCACGCCACCAACCATAATGAGAAGATAATCAAATTAAAATCTTCCATCATGGTTAATAGTTGTAATAACATCTATAGGAAGAGGGCCATTGAGACCCCATTCCCTAAACTATCTAACACAAATGTTAGAAAATATGTATGCTAACCCACTACCTTCTCTTAGAATATGCGATATATAACATTCTTCAAAAGATTTCAAAATCTCAATGGAATCCCTTATCAAAGACTCAATAGTCCAAGAAGGGGGAACACAATTTTTCAAGTTAATAATATTTAGAGAATCCCCTTCCAACCAAACTTTCCTATAACCTCTGGTTTGAGATAGCTTGAGACCATGATAGGAAGCAACCTCTTTTGCATAGCGGTTTTTTTGGATTCCCAAAGGGAGTGCCACAACAAAAACGAGCCTACCATTAGAATTTCTAATCACTCCCCCACAACCTATAGGTCCCAGATTTCCTTTAGCTGCTCCATCAAAATTAACCTTCACCCAGCCATCTAGAGGAGCTTTCCACACAACATCTTCTCTAGAAGCTTTTTCTTTAGTCACCGAAAGGGAAATATTACAAAGAAACTTTCACCTTTGAGAGATAGTGATATCAAAGGAGCTAAGATCAATCTTCGGTCAATTATGAAAAGTGATCCTAGCAAGAAAGGTTTCTTTAATGGAAACACAAATTTAAAAAGCCACAGATATGGCAGGGAGAGAAGAATTCCTAAAAATTCTTTTTTTTTTGCTCCATCCAAACACCCCAAGCAATGTGAGGAAGAGAAAGAGACCACAAAATATGAAGAGAAGGATTGATCGAGGGGCCAACCCATTGGGACCACAACTCTTTGATAGAACCTAGGAACACCCAACTTAAATTCCAAAGAGATAGCACATGAATCCAAATCATTCTAACAAATCTGCAACTAATCAACAAATGATAAGCATTTTCAACTTCCTCTTCACATAGAAAGAACCTGTTAGGCATCACAAAAACTCTTTTGACCAAATTTTCAATAGTTAATATTTTATTTTGGAAAAAAATCCCGAATAAAATATTAACCTTAGGAATCAATCTAGAGGACCAAAAAGAAGCCCAATAAGGAGCAAGGCCAACATAGGATTCATTAGAATAAAAAGATGAAGCAAAAAATAAGTTACCATTAGAGGTAGGATTCCAAAAAAATTTATTAGGTGAAGGAGAGGAAGGAATATGGACCAAAGAAATATCCTTATATAGAATCTCCAAACTAGGGTGCACCTTGTGTAGCTTCTTCCAAGAACCACCTTCTATATAGTCAACAACTAATCTGCCAAACCACTACAAGCATAGCTCCATAAAAGGTTGAGCCCAAGACTCATCTTTGAGGGGCCGATTACCGAACCAATTATCATCCCAAAATAAAATACTTCTACCATCCCCCATTTTCCAAAAGAGACCCTTGGCCACAAGCCATCGACCCTTAACCATACAATTCCAGAGAGAAGAGCCAGATGGAGGAATAAACTCTTGAGACATGAACCCCCTTATCCCATCAACACCATGTAAGTATTTGCTCCAAGCAATTTTTTCCCATTCACTCTTATCCAACAAAAGGTTACACATCTGCTTTCCAAGAAGAACAATATTAAACGTTCTGATTTTATTGATCCCAAGCCCACCAACCTTTTTGGGTCTGCACACATCATCCCAAGCAACCAAATGAATTATTCTCTTATCCTCCACACCAGACCAAAGGAATTTTTTTTGAATACCCTCCAAAGTATCCACAAATTTCCTAGGCATATAAAAGAGTGTAAGAGAATAAATAGGAAGATTCTGACAAGTAGATTTAATAAATTGAACTTTCTCTACTTGCCTCAAACGAGCTCCCTTCTAGCCAACCAATTTAGAGTTGAGTTTATCATTCAAACCCCTCCAAAAAGAATTAGGAACTTTAGAGCATAGGGGAAGGCCCAAATAAGAAGCATGAAGCTCCCTAATTTGGTGTTGTAAAATTTTGGCAATTTTATTCTGTCTATGAATCAAAGTATTAAAAAAGAAAATAACACTCTTGGGCAAGCTAAGCTTCTACCTTGAAGCAGCCTCATACCTCAGTAAGATATACTTAACAGCCTTAGTCTCCTTGATGGATGACTGTCCATGCATAAGATAATTGTCAACAAACTGCTGATGAGAGAAAATTAGATTTATTGGAAAAAGGGGCAAGCCCAGATGTAACCCCAGTGTTAATAGATCTTTGGATGAGTTGACCCAAGGATTCCACCATAATAATAAATAGAAAAGGAGATATAGGATGTTGTTGCTACAAGCCCCTAGAGCAATCAAAGAGAGGGGAAGGGGACCCATTAATGAGGATGGAGAATCTCAGAGTAGAGATAAGCTAAAGCACAAGAGCCACCACTTTCTCTCCAAAGCCAAAAGAAGTAAGAATATTAGAAAGAAACCCCCAGTAAACTCTATCATAAGCTTTAAGTAAGTCAAGCTTTAGAATAAAACCAACATTCTTATTAACAGTAAGGGAGTGAATATTCTCATGGATTGAGAGAATGGAATCCAAAATATCCCTACCAGTGACAAAACCATTCTACTGAGGAGAGATAATAAGAGGAAAAATTCTTTGCAATCTAACCGCTAGAACCTTGGAGAATATATTATAAATCGAGTTACACAAGCTGATAGGTTGAAAGTCATCAAAAGAGGCAACACCGGGCTTCTTAGGAACCAAAACAATGAAAGAGGAGTTCAATTCATTCAAAAGAGAACCAGACCTTAAAAAAATCCTTGGTAGCCGCAACAACATCCTTAGCAATAATTTCCCAAAAAGATTGAAAAAAACATCAGAAAACCATCTAGACCCAGAGCCTTATTACCTTCAAAAGAGAAAACTGCAATCCAAATTTCATTCACCGAGGGAATACAAACCAGCTATTTATTCATACCATTATCTAAAATTTGAGGGATGTCCTTGAGAATTTCCTCTTGACAAGCTAAATCAAGCTCCCCCTCAACTGAGAGCAACTAAGAGAAGTAGGAGGAAGTAGCAAACTGCAAATCAACATCCTTCTCCAAAACCTGATTATTGAAATTGATCACTTTAATACGATTATTAGCCCTGTGTTTAAGAGTAGAAAGGTGAAAAAACTTAGTATTCCTATCCCCACTTTTCAACCACATAATCCTCGAATACTACAAGTTTCCAAAATTCTTCCTCCTTTGCCACAATGTTATGCAATCTAGAAAGTAAGATATTTTCCTTCTAAATCATAGCCTAGTCATACCCATTCAATTAGATAGATTGTTGCACATCCTAAAGCTCCTTAGTCACCCCCTCTTTTTCCAAAAAAATATGACCAAAAGAAGGGTGATTCCACTTTCTAACATTATCCTTAACATTAGCAAGCTTTTTAGTAACTCTAAACATAGCCGAACCATCCACATGAATGTTCCACCCTGAGGCATTAACCAAATTTCCCAGGTCAGGATGACACATAGACATTTTTTCAAATATAAATGGGAAATTTTTCTTGCCCGCCAAGAAATTCACCAACAAAGCTAGAGGAAAGTGATCTTAACCCAGTCTAGTAAAAACAAAAAGTGAATAGGAGTAATGAACCAACCACATAGGGGTAATAAGAGCACGGTCAAGCTTGACCTGAATAAGGCATTACCACTCCCTGATTCGAACAAGTGAAGGAAGCTCCTTTCAGGTCCAAATCAAAAAGAGAAAAATCATTAATAAGGTTCATAAGATCATATCTACTCTCATCTACCAACTGCGAACCATCCATCTTGTCAGCATCATGCAAAGGAGTGTTAAAATCTCCCATAACCAGCTAGTTCTCAATATGGTTCAAGGCTTTAAAGGAGCAAAAATTCTCCCATAATATTTTTCTAGCACTCTTATAGTTAGGAGCATAAATATTAGATAGAGTCCAAGAGAATATATAATGCAAATGAGTAAAGGAAGTAGCCACATGGTTACAATCATTAAAAATTTTTGTCCCCTAAATCGCAATAAGATTCCAAAAAGTAACAATCCCTCTTGAAGCCCCAACTGCTTCAGAACAATGCATCCCACAATCCTTAAAAAGCTTATTCTTCAACCTAGACAATTTATCCTATCCCATTTTAGTTTCTTGAATTAACACAATGTCAAGGCCATGATCTCTTACCATATTAGAAAGAGGATCATGCTTGTGAGGGTGATTTAATCCCCTCATGTTCCAAGAAATTATCTTCATAACAACTTATTGGTAGTGCTCTTAGAGCACATATCCAACAAAGTTCATTGCATACCATTAGCAATGTCCATTTGACTCTCCTTTTCCCTAGCAACATTAGCAGGAGGCTGACCTCTACCACGTGGCTTAGACCCACAATCTGACCTTTTTTTGTTCCTGGTCACTACTCTTGGTGAGGGAGTTTTTTTTTCCTATTGTGTCCATGAACTTGAGTATAAGGAGGATTGTCCAGATCCTCATGCTCCCCAATGTCCTTAGATTTAGTCAACACCTCCAAACCCTTAGCCTTTGAATCTTCATCATTCACTTGAATCACCCATGAAGAAGGAGACCTTACCCCATTACTCCCAGAGGTCAAAATATCCTTGATAACCTCAGACCTTGCTACATCCATAGTTACAACCGAATCACTAGTAGGGGAAGACTTAACCTCCTCTCCCTGCCCCATAACCTAATTCACCTCTCTCAAGATCACCTGGCCTTCCAGAATATCATCCTTAACAGCTCCTCCCAAGTCCTTATCCATAGGTTCAACCATCACATTCTCACAAAGGGTTATATCCCCATTTTCCAAGAGCTCCCCATCCTTTTCTGGAGCTTGATCCTTCTCTCTCCATTGCTTAGTCATCTGTTTCGACACCTTTAGAGGACACTTTTTAGCCTAGTGGCCAAATTTTTTATAGTGGAAGCACACAAAGGGACAAATTCAACCACTTGCTCCCAAACCCCAAATTTAGAATTAATTTTTATCACAGATGGAAAATCTGTAGATTGCTCCACATTTACACAGAATCTGGCATAAACCAGTTGCTTCCTAGAAGCTATCATTTGGGAAATCGACAACAAGCACCCAAAAGTTCTTGCTATCCCTTTGAACACTTCCTCATCCCAAAATTCTATTGGGAGACTAGGAAGTCAAACCCAAATCGGAGCAGCCGAGAAAGAGCACAAGTTTAGTTAAAGCCTGGTTCCCACTTTTTCAGCATCAATGAGGACTTACCAATAAACCATGGGCCACCCTTCATCACTAAAACCAAATCATCTTCACAGTTAAAGGTGAAAGAGAAGAAACCTTTGGCCATTTCTGCCACATCAATCTTTCCCTTAGGTTTCCACCTATTTAAAGAAAACTTGTGCACCAACTCAATATGAGGTCAGGGGCCAACAAATTTACCCAACAAAGCCATATCCATATTGGACATACTCTTGTCAACAATATAGTCTAGAATAGAAATAGAGTACTCTCCAGTCTTCGCATTAGCAATAAACAACATTGAAGGAGAAGTAATTTTGGCTTTAGGCTTAGCTCCAAACAAGTTCTTCCATTTAAGAGAAGAGCTCAATAGAAAATCATTCTTAGTCCTTGCAATCCCAAGACCCGCCGCATCAAGAGTCCCATCATGACCACCAGATGGTAGGCCATTCCCTGAATTTTCAGTCTTGGGAATCTCTTTTTTAGAGGACATCGAGGAGTGCATAGGACACACAACCTTTGAAGCCTCTTTCCCACCAGATAAGACGTTAGCAAATAAAGGGGACCCACAACACTTGCCTACTATAAAGGACCCACCTGGCATCACCTTCCCATCAACAAATTGTCCACCATTAATGCTTGCAAAATCACCAAGAAATCCCACCTTTTCAGAATTTGAAATTTCACCACCACCATCGCCATCACCCGAGGACCCACCTAACTCTATTTTTCTAATTTTTTATTTCCACTTAAGGGCCTAGTTTGGATGTCCATGATAGTACATGCTAACCCATGTGTATTAAAATTTTCATTAAGAAAATTATTTACATAAAAGTATATATATGTGAAGGAAAAGGGAATACGATGTTATTTAAAAGGCTAATTAACTCCAAGTTAATATTTGTTTAAATTCAAATTTGAATTGAAAATGGAATCAAATGGGTGGAGGCTGCCCATAACCCCCAAAATAGAGGAGAAAATTTGTGTGTAAACAATGGGGGGCAACTTTCATACAAAAGCATTCCAATTTGAGAAAAAATGTAGGGAAAACCCATGCAAAATTAGGGGAGATAACCTGAGAAAGAGAAGAGAAATTGTCCAAAAAATAGGAAGAAGAGAAGGTCAACTGGGGTTAGCAAGGGAGGAAAATGCAGAAAGGATTTCACAATTTTTCTACTATTCTACCTTGGTTGATTGTGAGAAAATACAAAGGCAGGAATGTTTGTGGGCATGTTTCAATTTTTAAATCGTTGCTTTTCCTATTCCTTCAAATGCACTAGTTTTTCCATTTGAAATATAAGAGGTTAAATGTAAACCATTTCTTACATAAACTTGTGAATGGATCTTTGCAATGTCATCGATGGGTCTGCCATTCAGGCATCAAACAATGCTGAAGATAATTATGCTTTCGTTTCCAATATTTTGGACCCCTTTGCTTCTTCATCGCATAAATCCAAACAGTTGGATCATTTTAATTCATTTCGTAAATGCTTACATCTTTGTATGCATGTTCTCTATTGTGGCCGTGTGTATAGAACCCACAATTTTGTATCGTGATTGGGAATAGTCAACCAAAATGGTCACTATAGAATACTCAGGTTCAAACCATCAAACCCTTTTGTGTTATAAACTTGGGTCGAATCACCCACTAGTGTCTCTAGTCTACGAGAACTGGTTCATAGGATCCTTTTTATTGATCAAAACCATGTATGTTATTCTCAGATGGGTTGTGTGTATGCACTACCTTGCAATATGATGTGTAATTAATCAAAATCTTATTTTTTAGCATGGTTATTGATAGGTTCTTTGTGTGATATAAACTTAAGGGAAGCTTGGAAATTATAAGCTCATCTATTGTCCTTTGGGAAGTGAGGTTTCTCTCATTATAAAGCTAGAGAAATGCATATTCTCAACATACCTTGGCTCTCACCAAGGAACGTTTCCAATGTTCTATTTTGTAATGCCTCACCACAAAACCCTAGAGGACAACACACTACAACACCTAAAATGAAACAATTTTTTTTTAAAAGTATAACATAGTAAAGAATGCAGAACACAATCTAACACGTATTCTAAAACTAAGTCCTCTAACGTTCCATGCAATGCTACCATTTTTCTAATAACCAAACTAACTAGAATAATAAATCATCTCATTAAACAAGATTCATCTAACAATATAAAGTTCATTTAATTCATCACATTTAAATGAAGAATTATCCATGTCATGTCATCAATATAACAACATTCAAGGTCATTTCAAATAACTAACATATGCAAGATACAACATTTATATTATCCATTGCAAGAGAGATTCCATCAGTTCAGTTACAAAATTACAACTTGTACAACAATGTTTCCTTGAATATGAGAGGAGATTACCTCAAAATTACATTACATGATACAATTGATTATAGTTCAATACAAGTATGAGAAAGGTAGTCCACTTGATCTTGGAACAATACAAGAGTCCACAACACCAAGAGTATTTGCCACACATATGATCAATGACAAGGGAAACCCAATGGAGGAATAAGCACAATCCACTCAACCATGTGGAGCCCAAAGGTCTACCCCCCGTGCTAGGAGATAGCAAGAAGGTCCCACCACAAAAAATAAACAAACAAGGTGACCACCAACTGACATAACAAGACTATTCAGGACTCCAACATACAAAGTACAATGTAACTTCATATAATAGTGACACCACTTCGAGAGGAACACAAACAAAAAAGGGGAAAACAAGCCAAGGGAATGCTAGGTTGTAGTAGGGAAGAGTGTCATCGCATGGTCCTGGCATGGGTTATCTTGACAGTCTCTCACTAGACACTGGCCCCCATCTATGGTTATCCTGATAGTCTCACACTAGACATTGTCCCCATAGGGTGACACATGTGGAACCGACTTTCCTTTCGTGAGGACAATGAAGTTTATCTTGCCAAATAGGCCTTCTCAACCCTTCCTTAGCCTAAACGAGCACTAGACGAATGGGTGAGGCATCCATTTATCTTAATTAGAGTGGATTTCTACCCAACCCCCTAGTTTATTAATTAGGTTTTCACTGAGTTAAGAAACTCCCACATGGTTTATCCTAGATGCCACTTTGTGCATCAACCCCCATTGAGAGCCACTCCCCCTACTAGCTACTAGAAGACCCATTAAAACCAATAGGGTAAAGCCATCATGCACATAAAATGAAAACCACAAAAGTACATATCTCGAGCAAGGCATGGACCATCTTGCTCTCAATACACAACCATAATAAAAAATAAGGAGTGCATGGCTAAAGACCCACAACAACACATCACAAGTATAATAGCAACCAATTCAAGGATCAAACACAACAGTCCAACCAATAACATATTTTCCCAAGCTTTTGGAAGACTCCTAATTCCATAGCACAAAAAGAATCTACTTGCACAAAGAACTCCAACTATGAATAATAGCCAAAATAATTCCCAATACCAAAAATCAACATAACACTTATACAAGTAACAAACCCAATAATGCAATCAAGAAATCATGGTGGGTTTATAGCTTGACTAACAAGTAATCATAAACGCAATTGGTATTCATAATCCACAAGAAAATATTCTAACTTTCTATGCAACATTTTCTCAATTGTTAAATATAAGTAAGTTGATTTTTTTCTTAATCTTTTCAAATCTATTTACTCACAAATTTATTTTTAATTTTGAAGCAAGAACATTCTTTTATTAACACCATTATAACACATATAACAATATTCTTACACACACACACATATATATGTATGTATGTATGTATGTATGTATGTATATGTATATGTATGTATATAAACATATACACATGAATCGGTATATGCTTATATATACATATTTATATATGTATATATTATATTTAAATGTTTCTTTCAAACTATAGATTATAATACAGTTACATATATTGTTACACACACACATATAATTACAAAATCATTGAATACTATAAAATCAAATACCAATTTAAATTTGTTTACATCAAATTACATGGTGTGACACATGCACAATAATATTTAGTTCATCAAATGCAAAATATCAATGTAATCATCCACTTCTCATAGCCGACTAGCAACTCACTATAAACTTATCATTCCACACAAATCAAATGTTTTTGATTTAATACAATGTTTATTGAAGGAAAGGCATAATAATAATGGCAATCTATAGGCATAACCATTGGGTTCCCAAGAATATACTTGCAACGCCTATAACCCATTTACGCGTTGAATCGAATTCCAAGATGAAGTTCAAGGAAATGTAGAGTTTTGAATTTCCACAACAATGCCTATCCACCATGCCAAACAGCAGGTGCAACTAAGATAGTTTAGGAATGCGGTTGGTATACAAGCCATTGGTATAACATTCTTAACAGAATAAAAAGGTAAATCAAATTATTAATGTAGAAAAATATATCGATACCCAAGAACAGTATATAAAATCATTTATTAAGGAAAAACTATCGAAAGTTCAGTCAAACCACCCAGTAGAAGGTTTATTCATTGAAATAAAACGTAAAGCCAAACATGCTAAATATGCATCAATCGAGAAGATAGGGAATTTGAAGTAGAATCAATATGATCCAAACTTGGATGTAAGACACATATAGAAAGGATGCACTAAATAAAGATACATGCCAAATATTCAACAGTAACCATATCAAACGGATAAAAATAGAGACATCCCCTAAATAACAAAATTTGCAAGAATACCAGGGTTGACATGATGCGCTACTAAAATGACTTAGTTAATAACAAAAGAAAATAATATTAATATCATAGAGACAGAGAAGTTTCTACAACATGAAGAAAAAATACCAAAATGTTGACTTAGGGGACAACAAAGCACACATGGCAGAATTTGCAGAACATGCCAAATTCGATTTTCAAGAAGAGCTTTTTAAAATAATACAGAGAATATAATTTTTTTTCTTTTACTTGTTTCAATTTCATAATCTAGCAACCAATGAATGCTTGTTTCACACAACACTAACATCCAAAATTATTTTTTTAAATAGAATTAAATTTGAGAGAAATGGAACCATGGGAACCTAGATTAACTCGACTGAGTGAATTGACGATTGACACTAAGCTCCCTACTCCCAGCTTGCAACTTCAACACTCTTCAAAAACTTAATACTGTAGAAACCCAGTTTCCAAAACCTCCAACACCAGAAGACAAACCTCTAAGAATAGGAAAACATTCACAGGAAGAAGAACAAGATTAGTTTTTCAGATATTGTTAAAATCCCGCTCTCTTTATGCCAAATAACCAATTTATTAGCCACTCCACTATGTCTGTTATTGCATGCAACTTTTCTTTAATTTAATTATTTTATTTTATTTTACATCTATTGTTCACCACTACTCTTCCAATATGTTTATTTATAAACATATCCAAGTTGTTTATTTACACTTAGTAAATCAACTTTTTAAATGTTTTATTTATTAATTTTAACCTTACATTTTAATTCTATTTACACATCACTATAATTAATATATTATTTTTATATTTATTTATTAAAAAATAATATTAATTTATTTAAACCAAATAAAAGCATTAACAATATTTTATTTAATCAATACCTCAATTATATTAAATCATTTATTTCTAATTATCAAAAATGCCCTTTTATCTTCAATAGCTTTATTTTAATGTAATAATTAATCAAAGCACTAATTGACCCGATCTAAATCAAATGGAAAAAATACCAAACAATACCTAAATTCAAAGCAAGTCAGAAAACAACACAACACTGACAGATCAACCCAAATAGACCACCCTAACGGGGTAGTACACTTGGATACTCATCCTTTTTGAGGATGATGGCTGAAATAAGGGATCAAATGCTATCTCCATTCAACAACTTCCATTAGGTTTAAGCCACACCCAGACCTATCAATTTAGGTGGAGTCCATCTTGGTACCTACAACCTATGGAAAACAACACAGTTGAGCATATAAATAGTCATATAGTTAGACACACCATGAAAGGAAAGTCGTAGTGTCATAGGGCACTCATGAGTGAGTGATACGACACTGTTCCCCTTCACCAAAATACATCAACGCACAATAATCATATTCTAAGAACATGATAAAACAATCATTAGATGATCATATGATACTTAGTAAGATTGATCCACAAAATCAATTAAATCCATATACTAGTCATAGCATGAACATGAAACACAATGATAAAAGTATCATTAAACTATCATCATAAGAGTGAATCCAACATCAAGTAAAGTATCATAATGTCCCAATCCAAAACAAACAACTATTACTATAATAGAGAACAAACTGAGGGGCACTACATTTTAAAATGTTAACTTGTGGTTAGATAAGGATCGAGTTGTATTGAATCCATTTTTTAGTGATGTTATTAGAGGATACCAAAGGTCAAACGATAGCATGCTTAGCATTTAGGAACAATGGAATGTATATTTTTCCTTAAGATAAAGAATTTTTTCTTTAAATGATGATTTTAAAACTAAAAAATACTAATCATATTGTTCTTAAGATATAATTTCATTATGAAGAATGATTAAGTCAAAACAACACCTTATCAATTTCCAAATTTTCCCTGAGTGTATGATTCGACTCACCATCTGGAAAAAACCAATTTTCACCCTTGCATTGAAATGACTAATGACATGGTAGCAAAATGTGAAATGATCCTATTTGAGAATGTAATAGAAAGACTCAAAAGTAACCTTGTAATATTAAGAAATTGATTGATCTTTTATTAAAAGTTAGGTTGAAACCCAAGAAACATATATTCTCTCTCCTATCGAGCAAATTAACTCTGGTGTTGAATAAAAACATTTAATTGGGAATGATCATGTGATGATACAATTAATATTAAACTCAGAAAAATAGAAACTATTCTAAAAATTGTATCTTTAAAGTTCCATTTTGATTGAATTTTAGACTCATACAAAAGTCTTGTGTCTGCTTGACCATTATATTCTAGTTGAATCTAATTTTACATCTGATGAAAGTTGACATCTTTTTTAGTATGGAAATTTGTATGTGAAATGAATCTTGTTTTTTAAAGAACATATACGCATACACATTTTTTTAAACAAAAGGCCATATATGTGTACATGCATAAAGCTAAGTTCATTTATGCATTACACATACATGAGATATACCTTCTTTAATTTTTTTTAAAATTTTCTTTATCTGAAATATAGATTTTATTCCAAGTAATAAGGAATAAAGGAAATATTTGAAATCTATAAAAATTGATGCATGTACTATGATATTCTTATTGTAATTGATGAAATTCAAATCATATATTATGTTTAAAATCTGATTTATTAAATATCAAATCTGATTAAGTTCTTACATGTGCATGTTGAATAGAGTAGCCAAATGAGAAATATGTAGAATATGTTGTGGATAGATGATTCTTAAACATGAAATAATTGGCTTGTTAAAGATTACTCGAAACTAGGTTGTTTGTTTACAAATTGTAAAACTTGGATAAGATGTATAATATATTATGTATGTGGGAGGTTATCTTCTAGGATGGGTGCCAAAAATGGGTTAACAAAGAGTATAGGTTTTTCTTTTCCAAACTCTATTATTTTTTAGTTGTATACAATATATACTTGACCACGCGTTTGCAGTCCATTATGTTGAATGGTCTAATTGTTATGATGTAATGCTTTGCAATTTCTTACCATAGATATTTCATGTTCTAAATGTAGATATAAATACATGTATATGTTAGGCATGCACTAGATTCCACCTTGCATACTAGGTATCTCTTGCTAAGTATTCCATGTAGGGTCGATTTTTCTTTGAGTTATGAAGAATTATAGGGAATCATGGCTTCTTGGTTAGGTGGAAAAATTCTTGAACCATGTTCTTGTCCACCAGATACAGTGAGTGTTGAAGAGGAATCACATGGAATTCCATTTTATTATTGTACTTTGTATTACATGATGTAACTTGAGTTGACTATGAGGTGATGTTGGCCCAAATAAAGCTATGTAACTTGTAAAATTGTGAAACATGGAAAAATAGGGTGCTCCTAGGGTTTCCCAAAATTGAAAAGTGGATCCAAAGAGGGAAAAGGGGTCCTACTATAATTTCATTAGGAAATGAGATCCACACAAAGATTTGACTAACTACCCTTAGGAGAATCAATTCTATGAAGGATTCTAAAGTTATATTTACTTTTTGTGTTAGGATGGGGGTCTAGGTCAAACAACACTTTGGGGAGAAAGATTAAAAATATAAAATCAAATCCAAAATGCAATATATCACTTGGATTTAGTAGATTAAGCATTAAGCTGAAGGAACCAACAAAGTTTCTAGAAAATTTGGAAGGAATAAATGTTGTGCACCTATTAGAAAATGTTGTTTCTGCAACCCTAAGAGGGACTCATTTTCCCAAGGGTGAATGGGTCTTGGTAGCCTTTTTTGGAAAATTGTGGATATGAGATTTAAGTTTGAAACCTGCACTTGTTCCCTATAACTCTGAACCTTCACTCCCAGATCAAGATTTGTGAAAAATCTACAAAACAAGATTGTTGTTTGTTGGTGGATAGGGGTTTTCCTCGGTCAAACCCCATGTTTGGTAATTAAATCTTGATGAAAAATATAGATCTGAAACATAAAGTGTGTGTTCAATACCTAACCTCAAGTTTTTCTAAGATTAAAGAAGCTTAAAATGCAAAGGAACCCTATTCAAGTGTGTTAGAAAAAGATCCCTAAAATGAACATGAACAATGATGAAGACCTACTTTGGGAGATCTCAAATCACCCTAATAAGTCACAAAATTAAATATACCTTCCTTTAGGCATAAATTAGAATGATAATATAAGATGGAACCACTTAGAAAACAAGTTGTTAGGCTTGGTTGAATATTTAAGTGCACTCCCAAAACCGAGAATCCATCATAATCCTCCATAGGCATCTATAATCACTTCTTTGGAAATGCTTGATCTTGATATCAAAATGAGCTTGAAGACTTGCAAAAAAAAAAAAAATGTTGCTCTAAGACTTCAATTTTGAATTCTTGATTAGATTCTCCTTGCTCTTGAATATGGATACTTGATCTCATGTGAATGTCTCTTCCTTGCTAGTGAAAATTTATTGTGGAACTTAGTTTTATAGGATTCCTTTATAATTTTCAAATTATCAGATCTTGAAAGCTGACACTTGAAATTTGAATTTTAGACTTTGAAATGCCACCAAAAACATGTTTAAAGTTGAGTTTAAGGCACTTAATGAGGACCCATTCACCCATGGGTGAATGGGTCATGAACTAGAACTTTAGGACTCCATAAATGTCGATACATTAATTTAATCAATAACATTTATTCAATGTGGGTTATGGTGTTGGAAAATAAATAAAATATACATTGGGATGTATAATAAAGGGTATTAGGGGCCCAAAAGTGAGGCTTAAAAATTCATAAATGAAAGGTCGCTAAAATAGGTCCAAATAACTGTGAAATTGTACTTTCTCCTAGAAAGGAGTACAATTTTCTACACTACAAATTGAAATTTGGAAATAAATATAAATTATCATTTTTGGGCATACTATGTTATGATGGAAAATAGCTAATTGATTGTATTTAATTTATTAAATTCATAATGTCATATTTTAGTTATTTGGCATTATTTATGTATGAAACATTATATTTTCCTACCTAGTGTGTTGAATAGTTGGATTTTATGAATTTCAATATTCATAATCAAAGAGGATGCAAATTTATTAGTAGTTCAATCAAGGATAAATTCAAAGTCTCAATAAGTTTGAAAACGTTTAGACCAACAAGGATAAAATCATTCCCTAGTGGAGGCATGAGAGAAAATACCACTTGTCTAGATCATAGGACTCTCTCTTGTCTAGTTTATTAGGAATAACTTCATCTTATTTCTTGGAAGAATATTTTTGAGTTGTGTGATCAACAAGCCATGCAAGGTAGGTGTCAATCATACCTTCCTAGTGAATGATAATTTCTTTCCTACATGACCCAAAACCAAAAAAAATGTTGTAGAAAGACATGTATAGTAGAAGATCACCTTAATATAAGGACTCAAACACTATTTTGAATTTTCATTCTTATTTATTTGTAGGTTGTGTGAGACTTAGAAAAAGTCTAGATTCTCCTTGCTTCAATCTATTACAGAGATTCCAAAGTTGAAGGCTACCGCATATATTTGTCAATGATGTTTGAGGTAGTTACTATATGTTCTTAAGATGAAGGTACATGCCACAATATTTTTCATTTTTTTGGTTAACAAATTTGTCTTCTTAGATTCTAACATATTATTACTCTATTTTCCCAAGATTGAAGACAAACATGTAATAAATAGTTTTTTGGTGAGATTGTTGGGGATGAAGATGCCCAAGGATGTAGGACCTAGAATATTGGTTCAAATTTGCATTGGGTGATAGAGTCAAAAGACATGACATGAAGATATTCATTATAGGATAAAGACACACCAAAAATCCTAGACTACTAATATATAGAGATAAGGGGTACATGTTTTACATTTGGTATAATTTTGGCTCTTTCCCATTTCATGGAAGTGGAAAGATCGTGCCATTTGGATATGATAACTTGAATGCATTCCTTCCATATGCCTGATGTATTCTAAAAGAACCCTTCCATAAGGAGTCAAACTTGTTGTGAGAACCCTTAATTTCTCTTCTTTTATCCCAAAGTAGCACCATGTCTCCTTCCATGAAATTTTGGGGTAAAAATTTCTTCACTTGAGCTTGGTGAAATGTGATTTTTTCTACCATATCCTCCATTTTCTCTTCCATCATACTAAGATACATGAATCTTTTCTCCAAATAATCTTAAAACTATTGATCTTCTAAAATAGCCTACAACTTTGTAGAGCTGATAACTCTAATGACAAGGGTAGAGCTAGAAAATACCATAAACAAGCTCAAATGTAGACATTTAAATTAATCTCTTAGTTGTAATATTATCTTCCCATAGAGCTTCATATAACATTTTGTGCCTATTAGTTTGATTCTCATCCAAAAGATCCTTCATGATTGACACTAGGTTCTTGTTGCTAGACTCAGCCTAGCCATTACCTTGGGGGTAATAATAATAAAAATGGGCTAAAGAGATCCCCTATTCATAACATAAAAGCACAAATTCAGAGGGTGAGAAGTTGGTTGTATTTTCTATTATCAATTTTTGAAGAACTCCAAAATGTACCAAGATATTTTCCTTAATAAAATTCTAAACCACTTCAGAGGTAGTACGTTTCATAAGATTGCTTTAACCCACTTAGTGAAATATTTTGTAGCCATTAGGATAGGGGAGTGATCATCACTTGAATTTAGATTGATTAGTCCCCACAAAATCTAATCCCCATTGTTGAAAGGGATCTTCAATTACTATTGGCTTAAAGGGAAGAGAAACAATTGGGGTTTACCAAAAAAAAGCCTACAGTTCTCACACCTAGCTACCCAATGGTAATCATATTTAGACATACCAAGCCAATAGTAAAATCTCCTAAGAATTCTAAAAGCAATCACTGAGGATGAAAAGTGACCTCCACAAGCCTCATTGTGAAATGTTTCCAAAATCTTCTACTACTGATCTTTGTCTACACATCTTAATAAAGTCCTATCTAGCACTCTTTTATACAAAGTTTCTTTACAAATAACATACTTAGATGCTTTGAGTTTGATATTTCTCCTTTCTCTTGAGGATAGGTGTGGGGGACATTCTCCATAAGATAGTATGCAACATTTGAAAACAATGAATCCTATAAAATTACAAATAAAACCATTAGAAATTCTTCTTCTACTTCAGGTTCAATCTAAGTGATGAGTTTGCACAAGCCTCTTCCTCAAACTAACTTAATAGGTTTAATTTCTAAATCATACTGTTGCGCCTTGGCTACCCAAACTCCTCTTTTATTGTAACCAATCTCCTACTAAGTGAGGATACTTTTAACTACTGGATCAGGAACACTCCAGAGTGAGAGTGAAGAATATAAAACCTAAATTGTTTGACAACTTTTACCATGAAGAATGCATGCTTTTCAATATGCAAAGTAATTCAATTCATGGATTTTCAATGGGATTCTCATTAAATCAATGGGTGAGTATATCATTTGTTCTTGAAAAAGAATGGCAAATAAAGTATGTTGAAAGGAATAATAGTAAATGATGAAATCTTTACTGAAATGTTGGTGAACCAAAACATGAGCATGAGTAATAGCCTCTTTGATATCCCTAAATTCTTGTTTCAAATATTCATTCCATTTGAAACCTTGCTTCACCTTCATCATATCAATTATATGTTTAGTGATCTTTGAGAATTCTAGAACAAATTTTCTCAACAAGTTTACCTACCCAAAGAAAGATTTTACACCTATTCTAGATTCAAAGGGAGGTTCAACTACTAAATAGTCCTAACTCTTTCTAGATCAATTCCAATTCCTTCCTTCGACATAATGTGTCCTAAAAGTTTCCCTTCTATAACACAAAAGACTGATTTATTTGGATTGAGATAAATATCACACATCTTTGAAAAACTATTTCAAAATATTTCAAATGATTTTCCCTCTTTTTAGAGAATATAGTTAAATCACCTAAGTATATCACTACGATTTTGTTCCTCAAATCACCAAAATACAATTCCATAGCCCTTTGGAATGTAGCCCCAACATTTATTAGTACAAAAGAAATTTGGCTATATGCAAACATACCTCGAGGAGTTATGAAGGTTGTTTTGTGTTGTTCTTCTTTATCCACACTAATTTAATCATAACCTAAAAAACCATTGAGCATGGATGTAATGCCTCGTCATAATAACCTAAGGAATGTTGCAATTGTATATAAGAGTGAAATATATATATTTTTTTGTATTAATATTAAGTTAATTAGTTGCATACATTCATTAAGTTACGCGACGTTACACTACTTGAGTTTCCATAGACGACTTTAGTGTTTCGCATTGCATATATTTAATTAACATAAACATTAGAAAGTAAACATTACACATCATTTGATATTCCATTCAAGATAATATAAAGTACAAACATGATTTCTTACATTGCATTTGGCAAGATATTACAATACTCATTCATCCGATGAGGTAGTTCAATAATAGTTACAATTACATTTACAATGTTCACCTCATATACAATTGAGGGATGTTTTACAATACAAGTTTGACAATAATGCAATAAAGAAAATACATCTGTATCCAAGTACGAGCTCTCCATCCATGAAGCTCTTGATGCCATGATCATAAACTAGGGACCCAACGGAGTAAGGTGCACGTTCCACCCAACCATGTGGTACCGTAGGTCCACCCCCTATGCTAGGAGATAGTAATATGGTTACCTAGACATAATCTACTAACCCTAGACACAAGTACATAACTAACTGATGGTTACATTGCTTCCAAATTTTAGACAATCAAATGTACTAAGTACACAAGGTTAACTGCTATTTTAGGTGGAGTGTCATCACAATATTGCAAAGGTTACCCTGGTGTTTCTTCCTAGGTTCCGGCCCCCAACTTGGGTTACCCTGGTAACCTCTTACGAAACCCAACCCCATTTGCTAACTATTGCAGAATCAAATGCCTTTTGAAGAAACAAGACATTGATTTTCCATTCCAGGCCTTCTCATCTTATACTCAAGACTGAACTAGCTCAAGAGTCCATAAGTGAGGCATAAACATCTTATTAAGGATTTTATTCTAACTACTGTGTTATTTAGTTATCACTGACTTACTAACTCTTTGCAAGTTACCCTGGCACCACTTTGTGTGTCGGCCCTCACATAGAGCCACTTCCCTAAGCATTTAACAAAGAAATCTAAGTTTTCTTGACTAAGGTTTACAAAGTGTACAACATACAACAGACAATTTCAACACTATTCATAATGTACATCAATGCCTATGTTCACAAAAATCAGGTATCTATACACCATGCTAATACCATGTACACAACTTAGCCAACACATGAATTCAACTTAACAATCACAATCCCCACGGTATTCAATTGGTCTAGAAGACTTGTTCATTTAAGACTTTCCCAATTTGCCCAACAAAGAAACAAGATTTAAAGAAAATTGAAAAATATTAAAGAGTCTATATTAGGATAGACTAAATCCAATTCAAACAATAATGTGGAGCACCAAAATTATTCATCTAAGATTTAATTCATCTTCCATGCAAAACAAAAATTAGATCTACAATTTACCTAATTTTCATAACTAATTAATATAATAAAAATAATGTAAACTCCAGAATAACATCCTATTCAAAGCACAAATATCTAACTCATGATAATTAATTATTTAAATATTTAAATCTAATAAATTAACTCTTTTAAATATCTCATTTAACATAATAAAACTTTCAAATATTTTAACAATAAATAAATATATAATTATAAATATTATATATATAATATTTATTGCCAAAAATTATTAATAAAAGAAAAGTCGAATTGAAAATCTGCAATTTTAAAAAAACTCAAGGTTCGAAGTTAGGGCCATGCCCTAACCCACGCATTGTGGGTAGGGTTGCCTTCGTAGCCCACCCCACAGGCTCGGCCGCGGGGTTGAATCGAGCGCTACCCGTAAGGGCGGCGCTAGGCTCGGCCCTCGCCGCTGTGCCCCTGTGGGGACTGCTGCGGGTAGCCCCGGCACGGGCGCCGACTCACACAGAAGGTTTAATATATTTTTTTTAATAGTATAAACATAAACAATTTTAATAAATTAAAAATCGACAGAAATTTTAAATCGCATACGGTGAATTTCCGAATTCGCTTAATAATGCGAATTTCAACATTCACAACCATTTATATATATATATACATTTGTATATGTATATGTATTTACAATTCCAATACATATATATATATATATATATATATAAATATATATATATATATAACTGATAAATAACATTAAAGTTACAGTAACTGTGTAAATATTTTTAACAAAGTTTTCATCAGGTAATTGAGAAAACTAACATTCTACACAAATTTCCCAGAGATTTAAAATTCAACTACAGAGAATTTCTTTTCTTTCACAACTAATTTTTTTTTTAAAAAATATATCCTACAGGAAACATATAACAAAATTTGACAGGAACTTCTTTTAAAATTCTTCAAAGATCTTTCCTACTTCTTTGAGAATCTTCTACTGTTAGAACAAGGTTTTTTTTTTTACAAAATTCCCGAGAAAAATACAGGAAACACAAAACTAATATTTTTCCAATCATTCTTTTTCAAAAGGAACAAATTAAAACATAGAAAAATACCTGTAACTTGAAAATTGCCTATAGAAAAGAGAGCCTCTGTTGCTTGTAGTGTAAAATCCTCCAAGCTTCTCTAGAAAAACCCCAAATCCACAGGAAAACTATAACCAAACACAAAGAACTTCCCAGCAAAGGGATCTTCCACAAATATACAACCGAACAGAGGTAATCACAAATTTTTAAAAAAATAATTCTAACAACAAATTACTCTTTCAATTTCCCGTGAAGAAAACTGATAACCCCCCTGTATTTTCCAGATCCCAAATATCCTTCAAGAAATTCCTCAACCAAAAATCATAAATGCAACTGGCACACTTGTCGAGAAATACAAAATATCCTTTAACCACTTCTCGACAATCTTGCCTTTCAAGATTTACATGCATTTATTTAATTTATTTAATAATTAAAAATGCCATTTCCACAAAAATATTTAATTAAAAAAAATCTATTCACACATAATTTCAAAACAATTTTAATTTAATTAATTAATTAATTTAATTAAATAGATTTAATCTCTAAGATCAAATTATTTAACCAAACAAACTAATTAATTTATTAAATAACATGCAAAACTAATTTCTTTAACATTTAAAAAAATTAATTTAAATAACAATAAATTAAAACATAATAAACTATTATTAATTAACAAAATTTTCATTTTCAAGCAAATAATCCAAATAGGAAAAGACAAAACAATCTATGACTCTGAACTAAACATACGATGTACTATGACCGGGTTATAGACTAGACTAGGATAAACCATGCTACTACCTCCCAATCAACATATCCGTTGAGTCTTAACACGCTCAGACCTGAGTACCTAGGTGGAGTCGGTGTCATGTACTTGCAATCCCGCAACCAAGCAATAACATGCATACATATATAATCCATTGTACAGGCACACTGTACGGAGAAAATCACGAACATCACAGGGCACTCGCAAGTGAGTGATGCAATTCCGTTCTCCACACCAATACACGTCACATCAGACTTACAACTAAAATAACAGTTAGTCCATCATAAACATATGCATAGCAATAATCATTTGAAAGAAAACATCTACGCTATATCAAAGCATATCAGAAATCAAATATCACAATACCATGTATCATCATGTCACAAAGTAAATCCACTGTCGCTCAAAATCAGCGATCAAAATATCCAAACCAAGTACCATAGTCTAATAGTTGAAAACATGTAACCAGAAAACATAAGCATAAATGGAGGGGTACTACAATGGAGATCATCTATGCACTTGGAATTGTCTATAGAACATGACCCAATCACTAGTAAGGGATAGTTATCTTTCATAGAGGATTGAATCAAAATTTTGAAATCAACATATATTCTTATTTCCGTATTCTTCTTGCGAACTATAACTATGTTTGACACCTAAGTGGAATGGTGAATAGGGTATATTATTCTTTCCTTCAACATTTTATCAATCTCACAAAATATTGCATCAATAATCTTAAGGTTTTAATTCCTTTGTTTTTTCTTGAATGGGGACGTACTAGGTTTGAGAGGTATATGATGCGACAACTATCCACCCATAAAATTATTTAGATAATCATAATACCAAGAAAAAAAATCCTTAATTTCACCAATAATTGAATTAATTTATCCCTTTCCTCTTGCGTACAAAAATTTCCTATGCAAACCAATTTCAGGTCATCTAAACTCTCAATATTAACAGTCTCATATTCATCTGAATTGTTAATAGATTCAATCATTTTCTTCCTAACATATCTATCATGTCTATCAAATAACTATTCAAGTGAAACTAGTCCTTTAGGAATTTAATTACCTTTAAAGAGGACTATTCCCTCTTCAAGATCTTTTTCTTTATCCAAGAAAAAAAAAATCATTCAGTTGTGCTTCCTTCAAAATAGGTTTCCAAGAACACTTTAGTATTCTCCAAAAAGGCTTGAACCTGCTTGTCATTTTCAAAGACTTGCTATAATTCAACATTATTAGGGACACTTAGAGAGTGATAAATCATTTCATTTTTATTAGAATTGTCTTTAAAATCTAGATGGAAAAGAAGTGAATATGCAGAGACCGCCAATGAATTGGCCCTAGTATTTTGATCTTAGAGTATTGATTAAATAAAAAAGGAATCAAATTACTCTATCTCGTCCCAATTTTTTTTCTATAATGCTTTAACCTATCATTATTTACTGTGAATTCTTTCCTTAATTGTTTGAAAATAAGTTCAATATCACCTATTACTCTTATTTTCCCAATTCCCTTCTATTTGGCTGCTACTATCCCTAATAATAAAGCTTTGTATTAAATTGTGTTATTAGTATTCTTGAATTATAGCTTATATGAAGAGGGAAACTTATCCCCATTTGGTGATATCAACATAACACGAGTGCTAGAACCTTAATTGGAGTAGATCCCATCAAAATCAAGAGTCCATAGTTCAGAGGAAATATCCAGGCTAAGGAAAATTTCATCATTGGTACCTTCTAAGAACATCATATAATTTTTGAACTTTCCTCCTTCATATATAATTTGAGAACGAGGATCATAAAATTTCAAAATAGTGAACTTACCCTTTGCTTCAGGTTTGAAACAAACTTTCTTATTACCAAGTGGAATTAAAGCATGGGACCAATCCATTTGGATTTCTCCTCCTAAATATTTGTAGAACCTTCAACTCAATACCATGTCATAACTAGTAGGAATGTTAGCTACTAGGATAATCGATTTGAGCCTTTTCTCTAGGATGAGAAACTAAGGATACTTGAGCATCTTTAATTTGGCCAATCAATGGGACTTGCTTAGAATCCATGGAATAACATTTTCCAAAGGTCTTAGTTAATGAAAATCCTAGATATTTGGCTACTGTGGTAGGAATTACATTATATGAGGCTCCAAAAATTAATGATGCAATTACTCAATATGATCATCAATGTATAGAGACACTTAAAAAGGATTAGACTTCAAATTAGATATAGTATAAGTATGGTCTTTGGTACTAGAAGATAAGATAGAGGATGAGGCTTCATTGTTCACTTAGTGTTTATTTGTGAGGTTAACTTCAACATGCTTAGATTTCACAAATTTTACCAATCTTTCAAGCTCATTCAGATTCAATTTTAGGTATTCCATAGGTGAAATTTGAATTTTGGAGATCTTACAATAATCCACTATATCAAAAAAGTTGGTATTTTTATTAGAATATTGAACAGGTGGATTTCTATGGACAACATCTAAAGACTTATAAGGATTGGATGAAGAAGAAGCATTCTTAAAGGGGACACTAGACTTATGGAAGCTAGGAATACCTTTTTAATTGACATTTTTCTACCCTCGAGTGAGCACTACACATGAAGGATCATCTAACATGGTATATATATTGCATCACTTTTAAAATAAGATTCATATTCCAAAAAAATAACTATAGAGTTGCCACAACTTTTAGATACAACTTCTTCAAAGTTGACCTCTTCAACCATTTCACGAATTTTTTCCATCTGCATATATCTTTGAATTTCTAGACATGTGATTCCATCATGATCCATAGTGAAGTGAAAATCACACATGTTACCTATATTCATTCTAGGTGGTGCTTATATGTCCAACCACTAATGTGTAGGAGGTAACTGCATCTATCCATTGCTTCCCCTAGATTGTTGATTATAACCCTTCCTAGGTATATCTTGATATGGTTATTAAAAAGGTTGATTATTCTTAGGCATTTGTCTCTTCAAGGTGATAATATAATTTTCTAGCCTCTGTATCATAGGATCAAAAGATATTTAAGGTTGGGAATTATTCTCCTGCAACTCTTTCTTCTATTTCCCTATCGTAATAAATTCATCCTCCAATTCAATTGCTAGAGTTTGTGTTATAGTCAAGTCTACTACCCTTGCTCTTCTTAAGTGGAAACTAACATTGAGAGGCATTGAAAATTAACAAAAAAGGCTTATGATTTTATACTATAGACCCTTTGGTAACACTAATTTTATTGACTATTTTGTTAAATTGGGCCACAAAATCTCTTGTTGCCTGATAAATATCCTTTAATTTAGTCAATTAGGCCAAGAGAGAATGTTCATCTTCAACACTTTTGAATCTATCTTCAATTTTTTTCATAGTGTTCCAAGAATCAATAAAACCATTAGGAAAATGATAAAACCACTCTATACAAACATTAGTTAAGGATTCAAAAAATAATATTACCATGACATCTTCATGTTGAAATCCTAATATTCCACAAGAAGCAAAGAAATCATTTAGATTTTCATCAGTGGCAACCTTCCAATCACCCCTAAACCTTGGAAGATTCTTCCTAGAACCTTTGGGTAAATCATGCAATTAAACTCCAAGATCCAAAGGACCTATTATTGCTCCCCATCGTACAAGAGGTTTATGAGCCATATTTTGGGACCCTTATTATCGGTGAAGATGGTATGCTTTTAGATGTGATTATCCAATTTGGGTGCACATAAATAGAGAAATTACACTCTTTTAAAGCTTCAAAAATTAGATCAATAATGCCCCTTATTTGTTCACCTTTGTTATATTGTTTGAAATCTAGTGTATCAAAAAGACTAAAGAAATTATGTTTTGATGTGGGATCTTAGAAGCACAATAATTCTATCAATGATTTATGGTTGTTTCCCTAGAGCCCAATTCTTCTAAGTTTGTCTCCTAACTCTAAGCTTCTTCTTATAAGACTTGGTTGAATCTATGATACTCTTGTACACTCCTAAATCTCTAGGCTAAAGTGTTCAATTGTGATAATATGTCTTCTTGTTTAGCCTATACCCAATTTAGATTTAGTTGAAGTATAGGAAAAACATCATTATATCTCTAAACCATGTTTATTCATAATAAGGTATTTTTTAAAATTATTCTTTCATTCCCTAGTAGATTCACCAGGAATATGTTGGCTAACAAATTTGTCTTCTTAGATTCTAACCTATTATGACTCTATTTTTCCCAAGATTGAAGACAAGCATGTAACAAGCAATTGGTTAAGTTATGGATTAACTTCCCTTTGAATTTTAATTAAGGTACAACTCCATTGTATGACAAAAAATTTGGATTTTTGAAATTTAAAAGATGGGTATACTTTTGACCAGAAAGTGGTAAAGGAAAACCAACATTTTTCATAGCCATGATACAAATGTGATAAAAAATTTAATAAAAATGAAAATAAAAAAATAACTTCAACATTCAAGCTATAAGTACCATTAGTAACTCAATACACAGATTGGAAATACTAATAGAAGGTAAATGATCATTCAAATTTTAATTCCATTAAACTCCAGAAGGAAATGAATGTAATATGATTGAATATCACAAATACAAAGAGAAGCAATTTTCAAGTATCCTCTCCAAGCTCAAAAACTTAGAAATAAATGCAGAGCATCACAATCAATTTTCAATGCTCACAGACAAAGAAATATTTTTGGAATTAGTATAATTTCTATTGATCCTTCTTCTAATCAATTCTCACTCTTACATCATAGTGTAATGGGGATAAAAAATTTTGGACCCCTTGAATATCTTTTAATTACATATTTAAAGTAATACATAATGTAACTGTCACTTGAATCTTGAAATTTGATTCTTTAAAAGAACCACAAAATTAAGCTCATTACATCAAAGAATATGAAATAAAACATTTAAATGAAATGGAACTATTGCTGAGGTGGTTGGATAGGTGAGTCCACTAGTGCTTCATTGGTCTCTTGTTCTTGTTGATTGGATGTTTCTCATGCCTTGTAATATTCAAGAGCTTGGATGACAACTAGAATCTTAGCACATTGAGGAATTGTGACATTTTTGGTTGTCAAATTCCAAATGGATTTTTTCTACAAATGGTGTTAATTTTAGTTATGGGATTGGCTGGAAATTTATCATACCAAGATAATGCATAGTTAATCCTAGCCAATTTCTTCATAGTTTCCTTATTTAAAGGTTTCCCATCTAACAATGTATCGACGACCTTCAAAAATCCTTCCTTTAATTCATCCAAAGTAGCTACTCCACTATTTTCCCCTCTCATAAGTTGGCATCCAAAGTTTGAGAACTTTTTGATAAGATCGACATTAATACAAGTACACTCTTTCAATAGCTTATTTTATTCTTGGATGTTTTTATTTAGGAAAGAAATTTTCCACTGAATAATTTTCTTCCACATTATGATCCATGGTTCTTCTATAGATGAAATAATCTTGTCCATAGCTTTATTTAGACCCATATCCAATATTTCTCTGAACTTTTTATCAATCTATAACCATAAAGCTTCTTCTTATTTTCTATTTGTTATTTCAATTTTAATAAAAAATTCCTTAATAAGACCTTAAATCATCATAGAATTTATTCATTTTCTCAATAAAAGGAGTCTCTTTGGTTTTTATATCAACTACCCACTCTTGAGTAATTCTCCTATAATAGTTGTCCTTTTGTACCTTGCCATTACTTTCGCAAATGTAGAGTTCAGATTGAAAAAAATACTTACTTGAATAAGAAGTTGGGGAGAAGGATCCATTAATAAATTTAGGTAATTTCAGAGAAACTGTATTGCCTAATTAAATTCATCCTTGTATTGTTTATCTTTTTTTATTCTCTCTACTAACCTAGTAACAATCACTTGGAAGTTATGCACATCTCTGTCCTTGCTAGGAGGGCCTGAATTTTCCTTCATCATGTTATAGTCATTTATAGTAGCTTGAATAGGACCTTTTTATGTAGATGGGTGAGAAATTTCTATGAATAGGTTCCCTAAGCTTCTATCTTCCATCATCCTCAAAGTAACTCTTTAGTTTCTTCACTTTAGGAGACCTTTGCAATAGTCGACCAACAATGTTGTCATCTAGTAGACTAACATGCACCATTTTCATCTTTCTAGGAAACATATTATCCAACCATGAGGGGGGAGAAGTAACACCAAGATTTTGAGGAGACTCGGGTGAGGGAAACTGAAGAGATCTTTTCAATCTTGAAGGAGTTTTTTACATTTTGTAGATCGAAAAGAAAAATAAATAGGAGAATTACTCTTATGTGTTCTCTTCTTAGTCACATTGTGAGATAGGTTTAGTTTTTCTTCAAGAGAATCAACCTCCATCATCCTAATTTCTTGTTCTAGTTCATTTTCCTTCTCCTTTTCTTTTTCTTTCTCCTTATTTTCTTGATCTTTCAAAGTGCTATCCTTTGGGGAACCATCTCCACATGTCTTCCTAGGGTTCCCTCTTTTCTCTGGAGTTGCTTTTTCCATATCCATTTCCACCTAGTGTAGCCTTATGTTGCATGGGGGGTGACACTACTATTGATGATTAGGTTTGAACCTAACTAGGGTTTTCTTTTTCTCCTATCATTTTCTTGATTTTTTAGTTGATATTTGGTAGTCCCACCTTTATTTTTAGCAATCCATATTTGTGGTCTCTTTGGGACCATTGCAATTATGGTCTCCAAGTCCTTGGGCTCTCTAAGGTTTAACCATAGGCTACATCTGAATGTGACTAATGTAGATGGGATCAATCAGGTTTAATTCATCATCTTCAACTCCATTTATGTCCCTAGTCTAAATGAGATGATTTTACTTAGAGGACTTATCATCCAACTCCTCTTCATGACCTCATATTATTAGAATAGTTAGCCTAATAGTCTTCCATATGTGGTATATGATAAAAAAATAGGACCAAGATGAATATTGATTTAAAAAAAAATTTTACTATCAAATGAGAATCTCATTTCATAGGTGGAAACATTATGCTTCACAACATCCCTTTCAATATTGAGGGAATTTAATTGAGATTTATACTAGTAATACTTGAGACAAATGGGAAATAGAATACCCACATTTTTCCTTTCAACACATATTTTTTTACCTTTGCAATTTTCCTATAGATTTCAATGAGGATGAATCTATACTCTACATACATGGGCAATTTATGTGGTAATCCATCATATCCTCCAACTCTCAAGCAGGTAAATCTCTAAAATTGGATAAAATGACTACCATATACATATTAATAAGTTGAATGGCTTCAAGAAAAAATTTCTATCCTAAGTCACCTTGCAATTACCCAACTAATGTCATAGCAAACACATCATTCACTCTCCTAAATTTTTTATAGATCTTCTCCAATTGTGAGTTAGGATAGTAGTCATATTCAAATGGGTGTTGCCACAATAGTGTGTCTCACTTTTAGGATGTGCTGATTTTTTCCTAAAATCACTCTTCTTATAAAAAATAATGATTTAAGTCTTGAGAGGATCCATATAAATGGTCTTAATTGAAGAGGGATGTATAACACCCCCTTAGATCAAACCCCCTTGGGTAGAACCCCTCTAGTATTAAATCATACCCACAATGGAGTCTCCTTCACACCTATCAAAATGTTGGCAAAAAACCACTTTTTATTTACCTTTTGAGGGATTAAATAACATCATTTAAAAATTATATTTTACAATATTTTAGCCCTTGAAACTAGCTTTCCAACAAGTATCGTTTTGATATATTTTCATTTGATCATGTATTTAATTCTCAATTTTTACTAAACATAGGTTTTTATTTGAACAATAAGCTCTTTATTTTGTAGAGGTGGAAAAATAGTAAACCATTTTTTTAAAAAATAAAAAAATACCCATTCCCTAGGTATTGATGTCCTTGTTTCATCCATAAAATAAAAATTGAATTTTGATAGATACACAACAATTTAGGTTGTATGACACACATGCATGTCCAAATTGTAGTTACAATTACTTCAAAAATCAATTTTTATAAAAATATGAAACAAAAAAATTATGAAAAAATATAGTTTCCCTAGATATTGATGTTGAGAATCTATATTTCAAAAATTATAATTTAATCCTCTATAGAAGAAAAATTTATGTTGTATGAGACAAACGTTACTTTCTAAAAATGTTGAAAGATTCATTATTTATTTCAGAAAATTTGAAAAAAATATATGTAGAATCTACACACAAATTGTCAAAAATCACTATTTCACATCATCTTCAAAATTTGAATGGTTTAGCTGCTATAGGTCTCAAAAGATGAAGATTCAATTAAAAATATTGATGTAAATTTCCATCTTGGGAAAAAAGTGAGGCATAGTATTGTGATTTCACCCAAATTTATGATAGATTGCATGATATGATAGTTGGTTTTTCTATTATAAAAACTATTAATATGTATTTTTATCATGCAATTTGTCACTAATTAAAGTGACCCATTCCAAGTATTGTGTTCTTGCATAGATAATTTGAACAAAGACGAACATCCATTCTTTGAAATCATCCAGGAATTTACATCTCCTCTCAATCTATACAACAAAACATTGATGTTAGAAATATCATCCGTGAAGTGTGACATGTGCAAGTTTTTAGGAAATTGGGACTTCCCTTTCTATGGGATCACGAACCATTCCTTAGCAATGATATTTTTGAAGTATCCCTTCTCATAAAAATGGCATTGTGAAAATTTGAAATTGAAGTCTACAAAAACCTCTCATTCTAGTAATCTTAAATACACAATAATAGTGGCCCTATTGAGAGTTATCAAAAAATTATTATCGTTTGTTCTAATCTCTTTGGTTTCAAGATTATAGTGATTTATGCATTCTAGGATGAGGTCCATGCATTGTACAACTATGAGGAGAGTGACCACATCTATTAAACCACTTTCAACTAGACTTTGAATGATAGGAGCCTTGTTTGACTTATTTATCCTTTCCCAAAATTCTTCAAGGTTAATATTCCCTAGCTGTGTATCATCAAGGTCAGTGTAGGAACATGATGGGACAAATAGGGTCCTTAAGTGATAATAAAAATATAGAAAAATAGACTTAAGAAACTTCACATAAGAATTTGAATAGATTATTAACATAATTTTGAAAATATGTACAAATAGAATTTGTAGCAAATTGAATGTAGTTTGTAAGCTACTAGGCTTTTTTTGGAAAAAGGTAATTTAATTCGATGAAAATTTAAAATTTCAATGTAGTAGTACAACAAAATTTGAAAAAAAAAAAGTGTTTCTTTGCCCACTCTAATGATGAGATTTTTTTTGAATCTTTCAATATAATTAGAGGACACATGCTTGAATGTGACACATTATTTTTTGTAATTCTTTTGCAAGTAAATAATTAGTTATGAATCTTCTAGTAGGAAATTTTAAAAAATATTAAAAACCATTTTTTGAACCACCCTAATTTGGTCAACAATTTATGAAATACATTTTTTTAAACTATAGTTTGTGAAGCATAGTGTGTGATGCATCTTTCAGATTCAAAAAATGTATAACCATTTAAAATTTAAATTTTTTTTTCAATCAACCTATCAATCAAGACTTTACACAGTGTGCATGTAGAGAATCAATAATAATTACCTATTTAATTTAAAATAAATCATATCTTATATTGGTATAATTCTGACAATTTGTTGAATAAACCCTTTTCGTTTCATCAAAATCATATGAAAAAGAATCTATCAGCATGAAGGGTGAAGTTTGAAAAACCCTTGCAACCCCTATGAACATGTCAAGGATGTTGACATTTCAGGTTGGACACCCCCAAGCCAAATCCCAAAGTAATACCAAAGAAAAATGAATATATATTATTTTAATAAGAAATATTAATATATATAAATATCACTATAGATTTAAATTTAGCAAGTTATAATATTAATATTAATATATACTAGGAAATATTAATATTAATATAATATACATTATATTTAATATAAATATTTTATGTTGTATTAAATATAATATTATATATTAATATAATATACTATAAAAAATATTTGACGGAAATGATATATGTTTTTTAATTAGAATTATTAATATATGTAAATATCACTATAAATTTAAATATAACATGTTATAATATTAATATTACAATAATATAATACACATTTTAAAAAATAAAATAAAAGTGGCTAAGCCACTGAAATATTTAATTATTTTGTAAAAGAGTTCTTACAAAACCCTGGTTCAGGGGAGCATACCGGCAGGAAAGAACCAGGAGAAGAAAACCTCTGGTTATAGCTCCATGCAGAAGAAATAAAGTCACAGATTGTGATTACAGAATCAACCCAAGGACCAGACTAATTAGAGGTCCTAAATACAAAATATTCCCAACCAAAAAAAACTACCTAACAAAAAATGGAAGAGGGACAATAGAGAACTTAATCCACCCCATCCACCCGGGAACTTGAACTGGCTTCGTAATAAGAAGACGACCATAAGTGATCCAAAGAAAATCTCTTCTTTAACTTCACAGCTGATGAAGATACTCTATCAGATTTTGTAGCTACATTAAATAGGAAATGGAGAGCAAGGAGAAGGTTTACTCATGCAACCCAAACTTCTGGAGAGAGCTTGTTGCTAAGACATTTACACCTCGAGATAGTTACCTCAAAATTATCGCTGACAATTCCAAACCTAATTATCATCAAAAGTTCTCCTTAGTAACAAAATAATTTTTAGGAATAAACCTAGCAATAGGAAATGCACCATTGTCCAAGGAATACATATCCAAGGCTTCCTAAAGGTCCAAGCCATATAGCAAGCACAAACTTGTTAGCAAGAAAATTTACCAGCTTATCATCCAAAAATACATTCATGATAACAGTAAAAAAGTGAGATAAAATCTCAGAAAAAGATGTGTTAGAATTTTCTTGAATCCATGAGATACCGACCACCTTGTAGATAGCTAAATCAATGTCCTCATCATCGAAGACAAAAATTTGACCAAGTTTTTCATTGTTGAAAGGATAGGGATCCTTACAATCTTTACATTTCATATTTACTGTAACCCTATACCAAATCATTGATGATGCCATGGAGAAATAAGACCTGTATAGCTTCGAAACCAAAAAATTCCAAGGAATCCATGTTGTATATATATGGAAACTATAATAAAAAATGAAGAAGCCGACTGCACCAGAAATGAGCAATAAAAAAAAATGGCATATCATATATATTATGATTCAAAACTCAATCGACATGAGCCATATAGAGCAAATAAATCTACCAGGGAAAACCAAAATGCCTTATAAGTAAAACCCAATGACAAAGCCAAAACACCATGCCATGTGTCAAGTATGAAGCATAATAGCAGGCCTCTACCCCCAAAAAACAAAATATTGAAATCTATGTTGTCCCATATTAATAAACCATGCAAATCATGAAACAAAATACTAATTGAAACCTCCAACATAGCCAACGATAGAAAAGGTGAATAAAGCATACTATCTGCATGAAGAGAATTTACCAAGAATACTCTGTTTCCATCAAGAGAGATGAGTATAATACCATTATCGTAGAAGATAATATCCCATATGAAATAGCCATAAAAAATATCTAAAGAAAAAACCCATGAAGGAGTAGCCAGGTCAAGCCAACAACAATGCCAATTCAAAAACAGTAATAGGTGCAACAATACTGAAACATATGCACTCACAACAAAGAATTACAAATATTCCACAAAGAAACCAATAAGATACCTGATTTGTAATAGAAACATTAAAGAGCCCACTATAGGGTCTCATTTAATAGGGGGGGATTCCTCCTTACTAAATACTTTAAAAGGTAGTTTCTCATCTATAGCTTTGTTTGCTAAATGATCAGCAATAGAATTACTTCTCTGTAGCACTGGGATATCGAAAAGACATTGAACCATTTCAACTGAATAAGTACCTTGTCTAACAAGTATTACAACTACCAAACATTATTTTTTTGTCTTGAAACAACATGAAAAATAACCATGGAATCACCTTCAATGATTAATGAATTAATTTGTAGGGACCTTGCAAGATCCAATCCCATTTTAAGGGCTTCCAGTTTAGCCTTGTTGTTCGTACCCACTGGCGACATCTTGTAGGCTGCTTTAACAATGTTAGTATTTGAATCCATAATAACTATACCAGCCCTAGACTTATTAGGGTTACCCCTTGAGGCCCCATCATAATTTAGTTTAAAGTAATGAGTAGGGGGAGGCACCCATTTGGCCTCTTTGCATAACAATATCTTATCTACTTTATTAGAAAATGCTCCATGAAAGGGTAAAGTTTTAGTGAGGGGCCAATTCTTAATTATGAACCCATCCCAATTAGAGAAATATTTTAAAGTCTCAATTTTCTTAAAAATGAAAGATCTAACCACTTCTGAAATTGAGGATTCCAATTTGATAAGCACATCCTCAATAGGAGAGCACTTGTTCCTGAAAATTCTGCTATTTCTTTCGTTCTAGATGCACCAGAAAACTAGAGATGGTGTGGCAGCCCATAAACAATGAAAGAAAGAAGCACGATGTAACATAGGACAAGATTTAAACTATATGGATAATGTAGGACACACCACTGAGTACCAACCTAATTTGGAAAAAACCCAATACCAACAATGCTCTGCAAATGGAAAATGCAAAAAAAGATGATCCCCAATTTCTAAGAAGTAGCCACAGAAGACACATGGAAAAGAAGTAACTAACCCCAATCTATCAAGCCTCTTTGTAGTTAAATCCCTACCATTGACTACAACCCAGGAAAAAGCAACTACTTTAGGGAGACAAGCTTCATCCCAAAAGAGTATGTGTGGGAAATCTGATTTATTTAAAGAAGCCAAAAGAGAGTTATAACCTTCTTTGACTGAATATTCTCCTGATTTTGAATTGGTCCAAATTAGGACATCATCCTTAGGTGAGAAGATAATGCACCTTTTGTCCATCTCCTTTTTATAAGCTTCTTTGACAGAGGGAGGAATATCTAAGTCATCTACAAATTTCCAAGAAATTTTTGGAATGGAATCAATAAATTCAACATTGAAGTAATTAGCAACAAGAGAACCCCAAATATTTTTTAAAAGATCCATTAGATTTCCCCAATTAGTAAAAGAGGAAATAATAGGATAGCCATTCCACTTGTCCTCCCAAAACTTTTCCTTTTTACCATTATGAACTAACCATGAAAGGTGAGGAAGGATCACTGATCTACATGAAGAAATGAAGTTCCAAATTGCCAATCCTTTTGGTAATGATGAGGCATTGAAAAGAGATTCTTGTGGATGGGAGTGCAAATATTTAGAAAAAAAATATTTCCCCCATCTTGAATGTGGATTTTGATATAATTTCCAATTAAGCTTCGCACCTAAAGCTGCATTTTGAAGTTTGATATTTCTTATACTAGTTCCACCAAGGTCTTTTGGCAAGAAAAACCTTGTCCCAAGCAATGAGAGGGATTTTCTCTTTTCCCCCTACATTATCATTCCATAAGAAGGAGTGTAAAGTAGATTTCAGCTAATTTAAGGTATAATAGGGGGCCTTTAAAACTAACATCATGTAAATAGGAATTGCATTGAGAACAAATTTCACCATTTGGATTTTCCCAGCAAATGAAACCCATTTATGCGTTCATAAAGATATTCCATCCATAATCAGTTTACAAATTCTTTCCTAGAAGGCATCAAGATTATTTCCAATGAAGGGGATACCAAGATAGGAACAAGGAAAAGTGCCCATAGAAAACCCCTAGAAATTTATTATTCTGTTTTGGATAAAATTTGGGACATTGAGTAGGAAAAATTTTGGTTTTGAAGGATTTATTTTTTGACCTGAAGCTAATGAAAAATTTGTTATTACACTTTTGATTACCTTAGCTTCAGGGATAGAAGCATGCCCCAATAACAAAGTATCATTAGCAAAGAGACCATGTGTTTGATTTTCTTGCATGTTTGGGATTTGAATGCCTTTCCAATATCGTAAGGCATTTTCTCTTCTTATTGTCCTGCTTAAACCTTTAGTCATAAGAATGAAGAGGAAAGGAAACAATGGGCCACCCTACTTGATTCTTCTAGATGAAGGGAAGAAACCACAAGAAGATTTGTTAAGCAAAACTAAAATTTTTGTTGTAGAGATGCAGGAGGATATCCATTTACCCCATTTTTCT
>VDFB02281492.1:1031038095-1031070127 GCA_007258455.2 Sequoia sempervirens
AGTGGTAGGGTGGGAGGGATAGAGGAAGGAAGAGAAAGAGTGATGAAGCTATATAGGGAGTGGGAGGGTGTGAGGGATAGGTATAGAGAGAGTTAGGGAGATAGGGAGGAGTAGGTGGATAGAGGTTGTGTGTGTGTGTGGGAGATAGGGTGTGGTAGGGTGGGAGGGATAGAGGGAGGGATAGAAAGAGGGAAGGAGGGAGATAGGGAGTGGTAGGGTGGGAGGGATAGGTATAGAGAAATTTAAGGAGGGAGGAAGGGCTACGTGGAGAGAGGTTGTGTGTGTGTGTGAGTGAGTGAGAGAGGGAGGGAGAGAGAGTGAATGAGGGAAATAGGAAGTGGTATAATGGGAGGGAAAGGGAGGCAAAGAAAGAGGGATATATGGAAATAGAGAGGTTGGGTAGGAGAGGTAGGTATAGAGAGAGTTAGGGAGAGGGAGGGGTGCATGGAGAGAGAAGTAGAAAGGGGTGGGATATTTGGGAAGGAGGGAGAGGTTGGTATAAAGAGAGGTGGGGTGGGATGGATTGAGGGAAGATAGGGATAGAGAGGTAAGGTACAAGGAATAAAGAGAGAGGTAGGTAAAGGTAGATTGAGAGGTAGGGTGAGAGATGTACAAAGAGAGAGGTCTAGTGTGTGTGTGAGAGAGAGAGAGGGGGGTGGAAGGGTAGAGAGAGGGGTAGGTAGAGAGAGAGAGAGAGAGGGAGGGATCAAGGGTAAAGGTAGGGATAATTTGAGAGAGTGACCTAGAGTTGGAGGGATGGAGGGAGAGGTAGTGTGAGATAGATTGAGGGAAATGTAGGTAGAGAGGGAGGGGGTGAGTGGAGATAGATAAAATTATAGATGGAAGGTGAGAGAGAGGGAGAGAGAGATTCATATATTACTCTCAACTCCTTGTAGTTTTATTATAATAAATATAATATTTAAAACTCCCTTGCAACAATCCATCAAATAATTTTTTATAATATATTATACTATTAAATATATAATATTATATTTATATAATATAACGTATAATATTTTTATTAAATATAATTATTATATTAATATTAATATTTCCTTGTATATATTAATTTATCATATATTATTTTATATATGTTAATATTTTAAATATATATAAATATTAAAATTATAACATGTTATATTTTAATCTATAGTGATATTTGTATATATTAATAATTCTAATTTTAAAAAAATATCCTTTCCATCAAATATTTTTTTATAATATATTATATTAATATATGTAATGTCATATTTATATTAAATATAATGTATATTATATAATTAGATCAATGAAATAGTTTTTTGGAAAATCTTAGGTGTTGAGGATGAGGGAGACAAAAGTGAATGGTGGGAGGTTTGAAGGATCAGAAAGGTGGGGAGATGCTGCTCTAAATGACCCTCCTCCACCGAGGCTAAACTGTGTCTAAGCATATTCTGCAATGGGTCTTTAGACGCAAAAAATGGATTGATGTGGCTGTGGGTTTATCAAATGATGGGTTTTCTAGTCATACTCTGTAGTATGTCTTCCATGCTAGAAAATGGATAGATAAGGCTCCCAAGGGTAATAATAAGGAATATCTTGATCAAAATGTAGATGGCTTTCCAAGATCAGAATACTTCAGAAATTTCTCAAACCCTAATGCACGAAAGGAAAGAAATTGGTTTTCTGAAAGGCCTCTCAGGGCTTCGAATTCTATTGAGTTCCTAGGAAAGAGGCTTAACAAAACTTCAGGGTTAAAAGATCTTGCTTATGATCAAGGTTTTTGAACTGGGTATGAAGAGCTCAAGGAAGATGTGAAATCTAGGAAATCTGAAGGGCATGATTCTCTTTCAAAATCAATTGATTCTTCACAAGTCTCTTTCCTTGAAGCCAACAAGGCACCTTTGGCAAAGACAACGACTCCATGGAATAGGGAATTACTACCTCATTCAAGACCTAGAGATAAGGGGATTTCTGACATTAAGGTTGACCTAGCTTGTGTTGGTCATGACTCACTGAAACTTAAAGAATCACAGGCTGACTATGCCCTCACAAACCCTAAGGTCTCTACAGTTCCCAATGGTTCTAGACAACCAAACCTTAATGGGTCAAATGTGGTTGGGATAAATAAATATGTTAAGCCTAAGGGGTAAACTTGGCTTCCGATGCCATTAGTAAACATGGAGAAGCTGTTGTTGAACCATAACACCAAAATCTTTGCAAATATGTGGTTATACTTTAGATCTGGGGTGAAGGTATGGCACTCTCAAAATTGCACAAAAATATCCATGCGCATTGGTTTGGCACTTTGTACTTCCAAGTAATCTCTACCAATACCTTTATTTTGGTAATGGATTAGTTGAAGCAAAGAATAAGGTACTTGAAAATAAAAAAAATGTTTTTTGTATTCCCATGCTGTCCTCTCTTTCAGCTAGATCTATATTTATATGATTTTTTGCTAGTTTGGTTTTCTTTGTCGAGGCTTCCTTTTGAATTCTTAGATCCTAAAATCCTTGAAAAACTTGGTAATTCTTTTAGGAAATTTTTCCTTTTAGATTCTCAAATTTCTGATGGCATCTTTAATATAAGAATTTGTGTTTTAGTAAACCCTAAGAAGAGCTTGTCGAGGTGTTGCAACATAAAATCATTGGATAGAATCTGGAGGCAGCCTATAGTTAAAAACTCAGATTGGTTTCAAAAAGATGCAATAGAATGTGACACCCCTCTATTTAAATGACTTAAGCTTTCTCAACCAAAAATTTATATTGATGTTGTGGGAAAATTAGGTAATTTGGATATGCCTTCTTCAAATCCACCTAAGATCGATAAGGTTGTTGAGACAAACATTAACCCTACTTTAAATGAGCATTCTCTTGGGATCAATGGGCCAAATCAAACAAATAATTTTTAGATCTCCAAAGAGAAATTTGGAGATCAATCTTCCTCTTTGTCTGAAATGCCTAGTTCATCAGCCAAAAAGCTTGTGGCGGTCATGGATATTTAGGTAAAATCACCTGCTCATTTCTTTCATAAAGACACAAACTTTCTTGGTAGCCTATTTAAAACCTCCAAAACCCAAAATGATATTAACCAATACCAATATGGCAAGGGGATTTCTACTTGTAATCCATTTCAAATTCTTTTCTAAGAAGATGTGGCTGATTTTAGTCCTGGGTCTAATAGTAAATTACCTTCTTCCAAGTTAGTTGTTTTAGTGAAAATCCCTAGGTCTTCTCCATTATGTAAAGGTTATAAGGGTAAACACATTAAATTTTTGAAGAATGGCTTAAATATAATGGCTTCAAAGGCTAATGAGGGGACATTTCCCAAAGGATCTCTTGATTCTATAGTTATCCCTTCATCGATGGTTGGACCTTTAATAAAGCCAAATGAAGAAAGTGCATGTCAGCCTCCAAGATATATGAGGAAGGGATTTGAAAGCTTGAAATCTCCCTTATTAGGTTAGGATCCCACACCTAAACTTGGTGAGACAACTCGGATCAAGAGAAGCCTCCCTAAGGCTATGGTTTATTCCCCCATGAAAACTTCAAGTCTATCAGATAAAATGAATCAAGACTTGGTTGAATCTGTAGTTTTGAGAAGAAAAACATAATCAAGCTCAAACTTAACTGGCCTGATTGTTGATTTACCAACTCAAAGTAAATCTCCAAATCAGTTTTTAATGGATCAGAAATTGATTGATAAAATACAAAAGATAACCAAGGATTCTAAGACTACTTTTAATGAAGACATTCAAGGGAAAATTCTTTTTGCCATTGATAATGATTGCTTCAAGCTGAAAAAGACCTCACCATTCCAACCACACAAGATCTATAGTTGGAAAAAATTCCTGTAAATCCAATTGAATTGATTAGTGAGGGTGACATGGTTATAATCCCATTGTTAAGAGGAAAACTACCTATTTCTCAATCTCCTTTATCTCCATCTTTTCCCCTCTCCTCACCATCAAAAAGGGGGTGTAAGCCAAAATAGAAGAAAACTCAAATTGAGATTGATGTTGGCATTTAAACCACACTAGTTTCACCAGCCAAAAAAAAAGGACCTTTAGTCCCCCAAAGAAAAGGTTTGGGGCTGCTAAATGAAGTTTGCAATTGGAGTTTGCTACTAGGAATCCTTCTCGGAAAAAAAAATCAAGGTAAGAGGGGAGAGGATTCCTCCCCTCAAAAACAATGAAGGTAATATCATGGAATGTTAGAGGATTAAATTTCCCTAACAAGAGGCACCTAATTAGGTGTCAGCTAGATTTAATAAAATTTGATGTTTCTTTATTGCAAGAAACTAAAATGAACTCAAGCTCTACTAATTCACTTTTTTCAAAATGGTCTAAATGGAAATGTTATTCACATTTAGCTTCAAGGGATTTTGGAGGTTTAGCATTTCTTTGGAATGAAAATACTGTTGCTCTAAGGGTAATTTTCTCCTCTTTCAATTGGGGCCTTGCTCTTGTTAAAAGAAAATTCTCTAATATTAAGTTTTGGCTTTTTAACATATATGGCCTTGTCTCTATAACTGAGAAGCATTGTTTGTGGTATTTGATATCATTAATTCTTCAAGTTCTTTCAAATTCCTTGGTTGTGATTGGAGGTGACTTTAATGTTGTAATGGAATTCTCTAAAAATTTGGGGAGTCTAATTACGAATAAAAGTGTAATGGGGGACTTTAAGAACTTTGTCAATGGGAATAATCTATTTGATTGTAAGCCACATAATGGATCCTTTACCTGGACCAATAAAAGAAAGGATTTTTATCAAATTGCTGAGTGATTGGATCACTTTTTACTTTCTTCTTCTTGGTTGGATTCAGAGTTAGTATGTTCTCTACTATTCATGGCCTTCCTAGATCTGATCACTTCCCTTTATCTTTTAATATCATTGAGAATAGGGTTGCTAATAAGATACCTTTCAAATTTGAACCAATGTGGTTTAGGGATACCTCCTTCATTCCTTTTATCAAGTTGTGGTGGAAAAATGCTTCCTTCTTTCCTAGGTCCCAAATGTTTCAGATGTCTAAAAAATTGAAGTTTTTAAAAGGGAAAATTAAAATGTGGAATCAACAACATTCCAAAAACATTTTTTCAGAAAAAATAAGGCTTCAGAATGAAATTGAAGCTTTAAATTAGTCTATTATGGTAAATGGTTTGGATTCTTCCTCTTATGAACTTCAAAAATATTTGCTCTCAACTTGATGAAGTTCTACAAAGAAAATAATGTTATTGGAGTCAAAAGTCTCTAGACACATGGCTCTCAGAGGGTGACAGAAATACCAATTTTTTTCATGCTTCTAGAAAAATTAAGAGGAAAAAAAATAGAATTTCCTCAATAAAAAGTATGGATGGAATGCTCTTAGAAGATGATAATAAAATTGCAAAAGAAGCCACTTCTTTTTTCAGAAATCTACTCACTATTGAGCCAGTTTCAATTAATACTATTCTAGAGGCTATTCCTTCAGTGGTATAACGTAATGACAATGACATGTTAATGGCTCCATTTTCTCTTGATGAGGTCAAAACAACTGTTTTTGATATGTCTCTTGAGAAAGCCCTAGGTCTAGATGGGTTTACTGCCATCTTCTTCCAAAAGTGTTGGGAAATTATTGGTTTTGATGTTTGGCGGGCCCTCAAAGAAGCAAGGCATAATAGGAATATTCTTAAGGAAATCAATAACACCTTTATTGCAATTATCCCAAAAGTGGACTCTCTTGGCACCTTTGCTAATTTCAGACCCATCTCCTTGTGTAACACCATTTATAAAATCTTTACTAAAGAAATTTCCATCCACCTTGCTAAGGTTATTCCACATGTCCTTTCAGAGGAGCAAGGTGGTTTTGTACCAAGGAGGGAAACCACTAAAGGTGTAATTATAGCTCATGAAATATTGCATTCCATAAAGATCCATAAGATTCCAACCATGATCCTAAAATTAGATATGATGAAGACTTAAGATAGGGTAAATTGGGTGTTTCTTCTTGTTGTTTTGTGCAAATTGGGCTTTTCAGAAAAATGGGTTAAATGGATATCCTCTTGCATCTCTACAACAAAAATTTTAGTTCTGCTTAATAGTTCTTCTTGTGGTTTCTTCCCTTCGTCTAGAGGCATCAAGCAGGGTGGCCCATTGTTTCTTTTCCTCTTCATTCTTATGACTAAAGGTTTAAGCAGGACAATAAGAAGAGAAAATTCCTTAGGATATTGGAAAGGCATTCAAATCCCAAACATGCAAGAAAATCAAACACATTGTCTCTTTGCTGATGATACTTTGTTATTGGGGCATGCTTCTATCCCTGAAGCTAAGGTAATCAAAAGTGTAATAACAAATTTTTCATTAGCTTCAGGTCAAAAAATAAATCCTTTGAAACCAAAAATTTTCCTACTCAATGTCCCAAATTTTATCCAAAACAGAATAATAAATTTCTAGGGGTTTTCTATGGGCACTTTTCCTTGTTCCTATCTTGGTATCCCCTTCTTCATTGGAAATAATCTTGATACCTTTTGGGAAATAATTTGTAAATTGATTATGGATAGAATATCTTTATGGAAGCATAAATGGGTTTCCTTTGTTGGAAAAATCCAAATGGTGAAATTTTTTCTCAATGCAATTCCTATTTACATGATGTTAGTTTTAAAGGCTCCCTATCATACCTTAAATTAGCTGAAATCTACTTTACGCTCCTTATGGAATGATAATGTAGGGGGAAAAGAGAAAATCCCTCTCATTGCTTGGGACAAGGTTTTCTTGCCAAAAGACCTTGGTGGAACTAGTATAAGAAATCTCAAACTTCAAAATGCAGCTTTAGGTGGGAAGCTTAATTGGAAATTATATCAAAATCCACATTCAAGATGGGGAAAATATTTTTTTCTAAATATTTGCACTCCCATCCACAAGAATCTCTTTTCAATGCCTCATCATTACCAAAAGGATTGGCAATTTGGAATTCCATTTCTTCATGTAGATCAATGATCCTTCCTCACCTTTCATGGTTGGTTCATAATGGTAAAAAGGAAAAGTTTTGGGAGGACAAGTGGAATGGCTATCCTATTCTTTCCTCTTTTACTAATTGGAGAAACCTAAGGGATCTTTTAAAAAATATTTGGGGTTCTCTTGTTGCTAATTACTTCAATGTTGAATTTATTGATTCCATTCCAAAAATTTCTTGGAAATTTGTAGATGACTTAGATATTCCTCCCTCTATCAAAGAAGAAGCTTATAAAAAGGAGATGGACAAAAGGTGCATTATCTTCTCACCTAAGGATGATGTCCTAATTTAGACCAATTCAAAACCAGGAGAATATTCAGTCAAAGAAGGTTATAACTCTCTTTTGGCTTCTTTAAATAAATCAGATTTCCCACACATACTCTTTTGGGATGAAGCTTGTCTCCCTAAAGTAGTTGATTTTTCCTAGGTTGTAGTCAATGGTAGGGATTTAACTACAAAGAGGCTTGATAGATTGGGGTTAGTTACTTCTTTTCCATGTGTCTTCTGTGGCTACTTCTTAGAAATTGGGGATCATCTTTTTTTGCATTTTCCATTTGCAGAGCATTGTTGGTATTGGGTTTTTTCCAAATTAGGTTGGTACTCAGTGGTGTGTCCTACATTATCCATATAGTTAAAATCTTGGCCTATGTTACATCATGCTTCTTTCTTTCATTGTTTATGGGCTGCCACACCATCTCTAGTTTTATGGTGCATCTAGAATGAAAGAAATAGCAGAATTTTTAGGAACAAGTGAGCTCTCCTATTGAGGATGTGCTTATCAAATTGGAATCCTCAATTTCAGAAGTGGTTAGATCTTTCATTTTTAAGAAAATTGAGAATTTAAAATATTTCTTTAATTGGGATGGGTTCATAATTAAGAATTGGCCCCTCATTAAAACTTTACCCTTTCATGGAGCATTTTCTAATAAAGTAGATAAGATATTGTTACGCAAAGAGGCCAAATGGGTGCCTCCCCCTACTCATTGCTTTAAACTAAATTATGATGGGGCCTCAAGGGGTAACCTTGATAAGTCTAGGGCTGGTAGAGTTATTATGGATTCAAATGCTAACATTGTTAAAGCAGCTTGCAAGATGTTGCTAGTGGGTACGAACAACAAGGCTAAACTGGAAGCCCTTAGAATGGGATTGGATCTTGCAAGGTCCCTACAAATTAATTCATTAATCATTGAAGGTGATTCCATGGTTATTTTTCATGTTATTTCAAGCCAAAAAAATAATGTTTGGCAGTTGCAATACTTGTTAGACAAGGTACTTATTCAGTTGAAATGGTTCAATGTCTTTTCAATATCCCAATGCTACAGAGAAGTAATTCTATTGTTGATTATTTAGCAAACAAAGCTATAGATGAGAAACTACCTTTTAAAGTATTTAGTAAGGAGGACTTCCCCCCTATTAAATGAGACCCTATAGTGGGCTCTTTAATGTTTCTATTACAACTCAGGTGTCTTATTGGTTTCTTTGTGGAATCTTTGTAATTCTTTGTTGTGAGTGCATATGTTTCAGTATTGTTGCACCTATTACTATTTTTGAATTGGCATTGTTGTTTGCTCAACCTAGCTACTCCTTCATGGGTTCTTGCTTCAGATATTTTTTATGGCTATTTCATATGGGATATTATCTTCTACAATAATGTTATTATACACATCTCTCTTGATGGAAACAAAGTATTCTTGGTAAATTCTCTTCATGCGGATAGTATGCTTTATTCACCTTTTCTATCGTTGGCTATGTTGGAGGTTTCAATTAGTATTTTGTTTCATGGTTTTCATGGTTTATTAATATGGGACAACATATATTTCAATATTTTGTTTTTTTGGGGGCAGAGGCCTGCTATTATGCTTCATACTTGATGCATGGTATGGTGTTTTGGCTTTGTCATTGGGTTTTACCTATAAGGCATTTTGGTTTTCCCTAGTAGATTTATTTTCTCTATATGGCTTATGTCGATTGAGTTTTGAATCATAATATATATGATATGCCATTTTTTTTTATTGCTCATTTTTGGTGTAGTCGGCTTCTCCATTTTTATTATAGTTTCCATATATATACAACATGGATTCCTTGGCATTTTTTGGTTTCGAAGCTATACAGGTCTTATTTCTCCATGGCATCATCAATGATTTGGTATAGGGTTATGGTAAATATGAAATGTAAAGATTGTAAGGATCCCTATCCTTTCAACAATGAAAAACTTGGTCAAATTTTTGTCTTTGATGATGAGGACATTGATTTAGCTATCTACAAGGTGGACAGTATCTCATGGATTCAAGAAAATTCTAACACATCTTTTTCTAAGATTTTATCTCACTTTTTTACTGTTATCATGAATGTGTTTTTGGATGATAAGCTGGTAAATTTTCTTGCTAACAAGTTTGTGCACCCTAACTTACTATATGGCTTGGACCTTTAGGAAGCCTTGGATATGTATTCCTTGGACAATGGTGCATTTCCTATTGCTGGGTTTATTCCTAAAAATTATTTTGTTACTAATGGTTGCTTTGGAGAACTTTTGATGATAATTAGGTTTGGAATTGTCAGCAATAATTTTGAGGTAACTATCTCGAGGTGTAAACCTCTTAGTGACAAGCTCTCTATAGAAGTCTTGGATACACGAGTAAACCTTCTCCTTGCTCTCCATTTCCTATTTAATGTAGCTACAAAATCTGATAGAGTATCTTCATCAGCTATGAAGTTAAAGAAGAGCTTTTCCTTGGATCACTTATGGTTGTCTTCTTATTACGAAGCCAATTCAAGTTCCCAGGTGGATGGGGTGGATTAAGTTCTCTGTTGTCCCTCTTCCATTTTTTGTTGGGTAGTCTTTTTTTGGTTGGGAATATTTTGTATTTAGGACCTCTAATTGGTCTGGTCCTTGGGTTGATTCTGTAATCACAATCTGTGACTTTATTTCTTTTGCATGGAGCTATAACCAAAGGTTTTCTTCTCCTGGTTCTTTCCTGCCAGTATGCTCCCCTGAACCAAGATTTTGTAAGAACTATTTTACAAAATAATTAAATATTTCAGTGGCTTAGCCACTTTTATTTTATTTTTTTAAATGTGTATTATATTATTGTAATATTAATATTATAACATGTTATATTTAAATTTATAGTGATATTTACATATATTAATAATTCTAATTAAAAAACATATATCCTTTCCATCAAATATTTTTTATAGTATATTATATTAATATTAATATTTCCTAGTATATATTAATATTAATATTATAACTTGCTAAATTTAAATCTATAGTGATTTTTATATATATTAATATTTCTTATTAAAATAATAGATATTCATTTTTCTTTGGTATTACTTTGGGATTTGGCTTGGGGGTGTCCAACCTGAAATGTCAACATCCTTGACATGTTCACAGGGGTTGCAAGGGTTTTTCAAACTTCACCCTTCGTGCTGATAGATTCTTTTTCATATGATTTTGATGAAACGAAAAGGGTTTATTCAACAAATTGTTAGAATTATACCAATATAAGATATGATTTATTTTAAATTAAATAGGTAATTATTATTGATTCTCTACATGCACTATGTGTAAAGTCTTGATTGATAGGTTGATTGAAAACAAATTATAACTTTTAAATGGTTATACATTTTTTGAATCTGAAAGATGCATCACACACTATGCTTCACAAACTATAGTTTAAAAAAATGTATTTCATAAATTGTTGACCAAATTAGGGTGGTTCAAAAAAAAAAAATTAATATTTTTAAAAATTTCCTACTAGAAGATTCATAACTAATTATTTACTTGCAAAAAAATTACAAAAAATAATGTGTCACATTCAAGCATGTGTCCTCTAATTATATTGAAAGATTCAAAAAAAAGATCATCATTAGGGTGGGCAAAGAAACACTTTTTTTTTTTTTAATTTTGTTGTAATACTACATTGAAATTTTAAATTTTCATTGAATTAAATTACCTTTTTCCAAAAAAATCCTAGTAGCTTACAAACTACATTCAATTTGCTACAAATTCTATTCATACATATTTTCAAAATTATGTTAATAATCTATTCAAATTCTTATGTGAAGTTTCTTAAGTCTATTTTTCTATATTTTTATTGTCACTTAAGGACCCTATTTGGCCCATCATGTTCCTACACTAACCTTGGTGATATACAGCTAGGGAATATTAACCTTGAAGAATTTTGGGAAAGGATAAATAAGTCAAACAAGGCTCCTATCACTCAAAGTCTAGTTGAAAGTGGTTTAATAGATGTAGTCACTTTCCTCATAGTTGTGCAATGCATGGAACTCATCCTAGAATGCATAAATCACTATAATCTTGAAACCAAAGAGATTACAAAAAATGATGATAATTTTTTGATAACTCTCAATAGGGCCACTATTATTGTGTATTTAAGATTACTAGAATGAGAGGTTTTTGTAGACTTCAATTTCACATTGTCACAATGCCATTTTTATGAGAAGGGATACTTCAAAAATATCATTGCTAAGGAATAATTCGTGATCCCATAGAAAGGGAAGTCCCAATTTCCTAAAAACTTGCACATGTCACACTACACGGATGATATTTCTAACATCAATGTTTTGTTGTATAGATTGAGAGGAGATGTAAATTCCTGGATGATTTCAAAGAATGGATGTTCTTCTTTGTTCAAATTATCTATGCAAGAACACAATACTTGGAATGGGTCACTTTAATTAGTGGCAAATTGCATGATAAAAATACATATTAATAGTTTTTATAATAGAAAAACCAACTATCATATCATCCAATCTATCATAAATTTGGGTGAAATCACAATACTATGCCTCACTTTTTCCCAAGATGGACATTTACATCAATATTTTTAATTGAATCTTCATCTTTTGAGACCTATAGCAGCTAAACCATTCAAAATTTGAAGATGATGTGAAATAGTGATTTTTGACAATTTGTGTGTAGATTCTACATATATTTTTTTCAAATTTTCTGAAATAAATCATGAATCTTTCAACATTTTTGGAAAGTAATGTTTGTCTCATACAACATAAAATTTTTTTCTATAGAGGATTAAATTATAATTTTTGAAATATAGATTCTCAACATCAATATCTAGGGAAACTATATTTTTTTTCATAATTTTTTGTTGCATATTTTTTAAAAAAATGATTTTTGAAGTAATTGTAACTACAATTTGGACATGCGTGTGTGTCATACAACCTAAATTGTTGTGTATCTATCAAAATTCATTTTTTATTTTATGGATGAAACAAGGACATCAATACCTAGGGAATGGGTATTTTTTGATTTTTTTAAAAAATGGTTTACTATTTTTCCACCTCTACAAAATAAAGAGCTTATTGTTCAAAGAAAAACCTATGTTTAGTAAAAATTGAGAATTAAATACATGATCAAATAAAAATATATCAAAATGATACTTGTTGGAAAGCTAGTTTCAAGGGCTAAAATATTGTAAAATATAATTTTTAAATGATGTTATTTAATCCCTCAAAAGGTAAATAAAAAGTGGCTTTTTGTCAACATTTTGATAGGTGTGAAGGAGACTCCATTGTGGGTATGATTTAATACTAGAGGGGTTCTACCCAAGGGGGTTTGATCTAAGGGGGTGTTATCCATCCCTCTTCAATTAAGACCATTTATATGGATCCTCTCAAGACTTAAATCATTATTTTTTATAAGAAGAGTGATTTTAGGAAAAACTCAGCACATCCTAAAAGTGAGACACACTATTGTGGCAACACCCATTTGAATATGAATACTATCCTAACTCACAATTGGAGAAGATCTATAAAAATTTTAGGAGAGTGAATGATGTGTTTGCTATGACATTAGTTGGGTAATTGCAAGGTGACTTAGGATAGAAATTTTTTCTTGAAGCCATTCAACTTATTAATAGGTATATGGTAGTCATTTTATCCAATTTTAGAGATTTACCTGCTTAAGAGTTGGAGGATATGATGGATTACCACATAAACTGCCCATGTATGTAGAGTATAGATTCATCCTCATTGAAATCTATAGGAAAATTGCAAAGGTAAAAAAATATGTGTTGAAAGGAAAAATGTGGGTATTCTATTTCCCATTTGTCTCAAGTATTACTAGTATAAATCTCAATTAAATTCCCTCAATATTGAAAGGGATGTTGTGAAGCATAATGTTTCCACCTATGAAATGAGATTCTCATTTGATAGTAAATTTTTTTTGAAAATCAATCTTCATCTTGGTCCTATTTTTTTATCATATACCACATATGGAAGACTATTAGGCTAACTTTTCTAATAATATGAGGTCATGAAGAGGAGTTGGATGATAAGTACTCTAAGTAAAATCATCTCATTTAGACTAGGGACATAAATGGAGTTGAAGATGATGAATTAGACCTAATTGATCCCATCTACATTAGTCACATTCAGATGTAGCCTATGGTGAAACCTTAGAGAGCCCAAGGACTGGGAGACCATAATTGCAATGGTCCCAAAGAGAACACAAATATGGATTGCTAAAAATAAAGGTGGGACTACCAAATCTCAACTAAAAAATCAAGAAAAGGATAGGAGAAAAAGAAAACCCTAGTTAGGTTCAAACCTAATCATCAATAGTAGTGTCACCCCCCATGCAACATAAGGCTACACTAAGTGGAAATGGATATGGAAAAAGCACCTCCAGAGAAAAGAGGGAACCCTAGGAAGACATGTGGAGATGGTTCCCCAAAGGATAGCACTTTGAAAGATCAAGAAAATAAGGAGAAAGAAAAAGAAAAGGAGAAGGAAAATGAACTAGAATAAGAAATTAGGATGATGGAGGTTGATACTCTTGAAGAAAAACTAAACCTATCTCACAATGTGACTAAGAAGAGAACACATAAGAGATTCTCCTATTTATTTTTCTTTTCGATCTACAAAATGTAAAAAAATCCTCCTTTGAAAAGATCTCTTCAGTTTCCCTCACCGGAGTCTCCTCAAAATCTTGGTGCTACTTCTCCCCCATCATGGTTGGATAATATGTTTCCTAGAAAGAGGAAAATGGTGCATGTTAGTCTACTAAATGACAACATTGTTGGTCAACTATTGCAAAGGTCTCCTAAAGCGAAGAAACTAAAGAGTTACTTTGAGGATGATGGAAGATAGAAGCTTAGGGAACCTATTCATAGAAATTTCTCACCCATCTACACAAAAAGGTCCTATTCAAGCTACTATAGATGACTATAACATGATGAAGGCAGATTCGGGCCCTCCTAGCAAGGACAGAGATGTGCATAACTTCCAAGTGATTGTTACTAGGTTAGTAGAGAGAATAAAAAAAGATAAACAATACAAGGATGAATTTAATTAGGCAATACAATTTCTCTGAAATTACCTAAATTTATTAATGGATCCTTCTCCCCAAATTCTTATTCAAGTAAGTATTTTTTTCAATCTGAACTCTACATTTGCGAAAGTAATGGCAAGGTACAAAAGGACAACTATTATAGGAGAATTACTCAAGAGTGGTTAGTTGATATAAAAACCAAAGAGACTCCTTTTATTAAGAAAATGAATAAATTCTATGATGATTTAAGGTCTTATTAAGGAATTTTATTAAAATTGAAATAACAAATAGAAAATAAGAAGAAGCTTTATGGTTATAGATTGATAAAAAGTTCAAAGAAATATTGGATATGGTTCTAAATAAAGCTATGGACAAGATTATTTCATCTATAGAAGAACCATGGATCATAATGTGGAAGAAAATTATTGAGTGGAATATTTCTTTCCTAAATAAAAACATCCAAGAATAAAATAAGCTATTGAAAGAGTGTACTTGTATTAATGTCGATCTTATCAAAAAGTTCTCAAACTTTGGATGCAACCTTATGAGAAGGGAAAATAGTGGAGTAGCTACTTTGGATGAATTAAAAGAATGATTTTTGAAGGTCGTCGATACATTGTTAGATGGGAAACCTTTTAATAAGGAAACTATGAAGAAATTGGCTAGGATTAACTATGCATTATCTTGGTATGAGAAATTTCCAGCCAATACCATAACTAAAATTAACACCATTTGTAGCAAAAATCCATTTATAATTTGACAACCAAAAATGTCACAATTCCTCAATGTGCTAAGATTCTAGTTGTCATCCAAGCTCTTGAAGATTACAAGGCATGAGAAACATCCAATCAACAAGAACAAGAGACCAATGAAGCACTAGTGGACTCACCTATCCAACCACCTCAGTAATAGTTCCATTTCATTTAGATGTTTTATTTCATATTCTTTGATGTAATGAACTTAATTTTGTGGTTCTTTTAAAGAATCAAATTTCAAGATTCAAGTGATAGTTACATTATGTATTACTTTAAATATGTAATTAAAAGATATTCAAGGGGTCCAAATTTTTTTATCCCCATTACACTATGATGTAAGAGTGAGAATTGATTAGAAGAAGGATCAATAGAAATTATACTAATTCCAAAAATATTTCTTTGTCTGTGAGCATTGAAAATTGATTGTGATGCTCTGCATTTATTTCTAAGTTTTTGAGCTTGGAGAGGATACTTGAAAATTGCTTCTCTTTGTATTTGTGATATTCAATCATATTACATTCATTTCCTTCTGGAGTTTAATGAAATTAAAATTTGAATGATCATTTACCTTCTATTAGTATTTCCAATCTGTGTATTGAGTTACTAATGGTACTTATAGCTTGAATGTTGAAGTTATTTTTTTATTTTCATTTTTATTAAAATTTTTATCACATTTGTATCATGGCTATGAAAAATGTTGGTTTTCCTTTACCACTTTTTGGTCAAAAGTATACCCATCTTTTAAATTTCAAAAATCCAAATTTTTTGTCATACAATGGAGTTGTACCTTAATTAAAATTCAAAGGGAAGTTAATCCATAACTTATCCAATTACTTGTTACATGCTTGTCTTCAATCTTGGGAAAAATAGAGTCTTAATAGGTTAGAATCTAAGAAGACAAATCTGTTAACCAACATATTCCTGGTGAATCTACTAGGGAATGAAAGAAGAATTTAAAAAATTACCTTATTATGAATAAACACGGTTTAGCAATATAATGATGTTTTTCCTATACTCCAACTAAATCTAAATTGGGTATAGGCTAAACAAGAAGACATATTATCACAATTGAACACTTTAGCCTAGAGATTTAGGAGTGTAGAAGAGTATCATAGATTCAACCAAGTCTTGTAAGAAGAAGCTTAGAGTTAGGAGACAAACTTAGAAGAATTGGGCTCTAGGGAAACAACCATAAATCAATGATAGAATTATTGTGCTTCTAAGATCCCACATCAAAACATAATTTCTTTAGTCTTTTTGATACACTAGATTTCAAACAATATAACAAAGGTGAACAGATAAGGGGCATTATTGATCTACTTTTTGAAGCTTTAAAAGAGTGTAATTTCTCTATTTATGCGCACCCAAACTGGATAATCACATCTACAAGCATACCATCTTCATCGATAATAAGGGTCCCAAAATATGGCTCATAAACCTCTTGTACTATAGGGAGCAATAATAGGTCCTTTGGATCTTGGAGTTTAATTGCATGATTTACCCAAAGGTTCTAGGAAGAATCTTCCAAAGTTTAGGGGTGATTGGAAGGTTGCCACTGATGAAAATCTAAATGATTTCTTTGCTTCTTGTGGAATATTAGGATTTCAACATGAAGATGTCATGGTAATATTATTTTTTGAATCCTTAACTAATGCTTCTATAGAGTGGTTTTATCATTTTCCCAATGGTTTTATTGATTCTTGGAACACTATGAAAAAAATTGAAGATAGATTCAAAAGTGTTGAAGATGAACATTCTCTCTTGGCCTAATTGACTAAATTAAAGGAGATTTATCAGGCAACGAGAGATTTTGTGGCCCATTTTAACAAAATATTCAATAAAATTAGTGTTACCAAAGGGTCTATAGTATAAAATCATAAGCCTTTTTTGTTAATTTTCAATGCCTCTCAATGTTAGTTTTCACTTAAGAAGAGAAAGGGTAGTAGACTTGACTATAACACAAACTCTAGCAATTGAATTGGAGGATGAATTTATTACGATAGGGAAATAGAAGAAAGAGTTGCAGGAGAATAATACCCAACCTTAAATATCTTTTGATCCTATGATAGAAAGGCTAGAAAATTATATTATCACCTTGAAGAGACAAATGCCTAAGAATAATCAACCTTTTTAATAACAATATCAAGATATACCTAGGAAGGGTTATAATCAACAATCTAGGGGAAGCAATGGATAGATGTAGTTACCTCCTACACATTAGTGGTTGGACATATAAGCACCACCTAGAATGAATATAGGTAACATGTGTGATTTTCACTTCACTATGGATCATGATGGAATCACATGTCTAGAAATTCAAAGATATATGCAGATGGAAAAAATCTGTGAAATGGTTGAAGAGGTCAGCTTTGAAGAAGTTGTATCTAAAAGTTGTGGCAACTCTATAGTTATTTTTTTGGAATATGAATCTTATTTTGAAAGTGATGCAATATATATACCACATTAGATGATCCTTCATGTGTAGTGCTCACTCGAGGGTAGAAAATTTTCAATTAAAAAGGTATGCCTAGCTTCCATAATTCTAGTGTCCCCTTTAAGAATGCTTCTTCTTCATCCAATCCTCATAAGTCTTTAGATGTTGTCTGTAGAAATCCACCTGTTCAATATTCTGATAAAAATACCAACTTTTTTTATATAGTGGATTATTGTAAGATCTCCAAAATTCAAATTTCACCTATGGAGTACCTAAAATTGAATCTGAATGAGCTTGAAAGATTGGTAAAATTTGTGAAATCTAAGCATGTTGAAGTTAACCTCACAAATAAACACTAAGTGAACAATGAAGCCTCGTCCTCTATCTTATCTTCTAGTACCAAAGACCATACTTATAATATATCTAATTTGAAGTCTAATCCTTTTTAAGTGTCTCTATACATTGATGATCATATTGAGTAATTGCATCATTAATTTTGGAGCCTCATATAATGAAATTCCTACCACAGTAGCCAAATATCTGGGATTTTCATTAACTAAGACCTTTGGAAAATGTTATTCCATGGATTCTAAGCAAGTCCCATTGATTGGCCAAATTAAAGATGCTCAAGTATCCTTAGTTTCTCATCCTAGAGAAAAGTCTCAAATTGATTATCCTAGTAGCTAACATTCCTACTAGTTATGACATGGTATTGAGTCGAAGGTTCTACAAATATTTAGGAGGAGAAATCCAAATGGATTGGTCCCATGCTTTAATTCCACTTGGTAATAAGAAAGTTTGTTTCAAACCTGAAGCAAAGGGTAAGTTCACTATTTTGAAATTTTATGATCCTCATTCTTAAATTATATATGAAGGAGGAAAGTTCAAAAATTAAATGATGTTCTTAGAAGGTACCAATGTTGAAATTTTCCTTAGCCTGGATATTTCCTCTGAACTATGGACTCTTGATTTTGATGGGAGCTGCTCCAATTAAGGTTCTTGCACTCACGTTATGTTGATATCACCAAATGGGGATAAGTTTCCCTCTTCATATAAGCTATAATTCAAGAATATTAATAACACAATTTAATAGAAAGCTTTATTATTAGGGATAGTAGCAGCCAAATAGAAGGGAATTGGGAAAATAAGAGTAATAGGTGATATTGAACTTATTTTCAAACAATTAAGGAAAGAATTCATAGTAAATTATGATAGGTTAAAGCATTATAGAAAAAAAATTGGGACGAGATAGAGTAATTTGATTCCTTTTTTATTAAATCAATACTCTAAGATCAAAATACTAGGGCCAATTCATTGGCAGTCTCTGCATATTCACTTCTTTTCCATCTAGATTTTAAAGACAATTCTTATAAAAATGAAATGATTTATCACTCTCTAAGTGTCCCTAATAATGTTCAATTATAGCAAGTCTTTGAGAATGACAAGCAGGTTCAATCCTTTTTGGAGAATACTAAAGTGTTCTTGGAAACCTATTTTGAAGGAAGCACAACTGAATGAAATTTTTTTTCTTGGATAAAGAAAAAGATCTTGAAGAGGGAATAGTTATCTTAAAAGGTAATTAAATTCCTAAAGGACTCGTTTCACTTGAATAGTTATTTGATAGACATGATAGATATGTTAGGAAGAAAATGACTGAATCTATTAACAATTCAGATGAATATGAGACTGTCAATATTGAGAGTTTAGATGCCCTGAAATTGGTTTGCATAGGAAAGTTTTGTACGCAAGAGGAATGGGATAAATTAATTCAATTATTGGTGAAATTAAGGATTTTTTTTCTTAGTATTATGATTATCTAAATAATTTTATGGGTGGATAGTTGTAGCATCATATACCTCCCAAACCTAGTATGTCCCCATTCAAGAAAAAACAAAGGAATTAAAACCTTAAGATTATTGATGCAATCTTTTGTGAGATTGATAAAATGTTGAAGGAAAGAATAATATACCCTATTCACCATTCCACCTAGGTGTCAAACATAGTTATAGTTTGCAAGAAGAATAGGGACATAAGAATATGTGTTGATTTCAAAAATTTGATTCAATCCTCTATGAAAGATAACTATCCCTTACTAGTGATTGGGTCATGTTCTATAGACAATTCCAAGTGCATAGATGATCTCCATGCTCAATGGTTTTTTAGATTATGATTAAATTAGTGTGGATAAAGAAGAACAACATAAAATAACCTTCATAACTCCTCAAAGTATGTTTGCATATAGCCAAATTTCTTTTGTACTAATAAATGTTGGGGCTACATTCCAAAGGGCTATGGAATTGTATTTTGGTGATTTGAGGAACAAAATCATAGTGATATACTTAGGTGATTTAACTATATTCTCTAAAAAGAGGGAAAATCATTTGAAATATTTTGAAATAGTTTTTCAAAGATGTGTGGTATTTATCTCAATCCAAATAAATCAGTCTTTTGTGTTATAGAAGGGAAACTTTTAGGACACATTATGTCGAAGGAAGGAATTGGAATTGATCCAGAAAGAGTTAGGACTCTTTAGTAGTTGAACCTCCCTTCGAATCTAGAATAGGTGTAAAATCTTTCTTTGGGTAGGTAAACTTGTTGAGAAAATTTGTTCTAGAATTCTCCAAGATCACTAAACATATAATTGATATGATGAAGGTGAAGCAAGGTTTCAAATGGAATGAATATTTGAAACAAGCATTTAGGGATATCAAAGAGGCTATTACTCATGCTCCTGTTTTGGTTCACCAACATTTTAGTAAAGATTTCATCATTTACTATTATTCCTTTGAACATACTTTATTTTCCATTCTTTTTCAAGAATAAATGATATACTCACCCATTGATTTAATGAGAATCCCATTGAAAAATCATGAATTGAATTACTTTTCATATTGAAAAGCATGCATTCTTCATGGTAAAATTTTTCAAACAATTTAGGTTTTATATTCTTCACTCTCACTCTAGAGTGTTCCTAATCTAGTAGTTAAAAGTATCCTCACTTAGTAGGAGATTGGTTGCAATAAAAGAGGAGTTTGGGTAGCCAAGGCGCAAGAGTGTGATTTAGAAATTAAACCTATTAAGTTAGTTTGAGGAAGAGGCTTGTGCAAACTCATCACTTAGATTGAACCTGAAGTAGAAGAAGAATTTCTAATGGTTTTATTTGTAATTTTATAGGATAAATTGTTTTCAAATGTTGCATACTATCTTATGGAGAATGTCCCCCACACCTATCCTCAAGAGAAAGGAGAAATATAAAACTCAAAGCATCTAAGTAGGTTATTTGGAATGAAACTTTGTATAAAAGAGTGCTAGATAGTACTTTATTAAGATGTGTAGACAAAGATCGATAGTAGAAGATTTTGGAAACATTTCACAATGAGGCTTGTGGAGGTCACTTTTCATCCTCAGTGATTTCTTTTAGAATTCTTAGGAGATTTTACTATTGGCTTGGTATGTCTAAATATGATTACCATTGGGTAGCTAGGTGTGAGAACTGTAAGCAATTTTTTGGTAAACCCCAATTGTTTCTCTTCCCTTTAAGCCAATAGTAATTGAAGATCCCTTTCAACAATGGGGATTAGATTTTGTGGGGACTAATCAATCTAAATTCAGGTGATGATCACTCCCATATCCTAATGGCTACAAAATATTTCACTAAGTGGGTTAAAGCAATCTTATGAAACGTACTACCTCTGAAGTGGTTTAGAATTTTATTAAGGAAAATATCTTGGTACATTTTGGAGTTCTTCAAAAATTGATAATAGAAAATACAACCAACTTCTCACCCTTTGAATTTGTGCTTTTATGTTATGAACAGGGGAACTCTTTAGCCCATTTTTTTTTATTATTACCCCCAAGGTAATGGCTAGGCTGAGTCTAGCAACAAGAACCTAGTGTCAATCATGAAGGATCTTTTGGATGAGAATCAAACTAATAGGCACAAAATGTTATATGAAGTTCCATGGGAAGATAATATTACAACTAAGAGATTAATTTAAATGTCTACATTTGAGCTTTATGGTATTTTCTAGCTCTACCCTTGTCGTTAGAGTTATCAGCTCTACAAAGTTGTAGGCTATTTTAGAAGATCAATAGTTTTAAGATTATTTGGAGAAAATATTCATGTATCTTAGTATTATGGAAGAAAAAATGGAGGATATGGTAGAAAAAATCACATTTCACCAAGCTCAAGTGAAGAAATTTTTACCCCAAAATTTCATGGAAGGAGACATGGTGCTACTTTGGGATAAAAGAAGAGAAATTAAGGGTTCTCACAACAAGTTTGACTCCTTATGGAAGGGTTCTTTTAGAATACATCAGGCGTATGGAAGGAATGCATTCAAGTTAGCATATCCAAATGGCATGATCTTTCCACTTCCATGAAATGGGAAAGAGCCAAAATTATACCAAATGTAAAACATGTACCCCTTATCTCTATATATTAGTAGTCTAGGATTTTTGGTGTGTCTTGATCCTTCAACAAATATCTTCATGTCATGTCTTTTGACTCTATCACCCAATGCAAAGTTGAACCAAGATTCTAGGTCCTGCATCCTTGGGCATCTTCATCCCCAACAAAATCACCAAAAAACTATTTGTTACATGTTTGTATTCAATCTTGGGAAAATAGAGTAATAATATGTTAGAATCTAAGAAGACAAATTTTTTAACCAAAAAAATGAAAAATATTGTGCCATGTACCTTCATCTTAAGAACATATAGTAACTACCTCAAACATAATTGACAAATATATGTGGTAGCCTTCAACTTTGGAATCTCTGCAATAGATTGAAGCAAGGAGAATCTAGAGTTTTTCTAAGTCTCACACAACCTACAAATAAATAAGAATGAAAATTAAAAATAGTGTTTTAGTCCTTATATTAAGGTGATCTTCTACTATACATGTCTTTCTACAACATTTGTTTTGGTTTTGGGTCATGTAGGAAAGAAATTATCATTCACTAGGAAGGAATGATTGACACCTACCTTGCATGGATTGTTGATCACACAACTCAAAAAAAAATCTTCCAACAAATAAGATGAAGTTATTCCTAATAAACTAGACAAGAGAGAGTCCTATGATCTAGACAAGTGGTATTTCCTCTCATGCCTCCACTAGGGAATGATTTTATCCTTGTTGGCCTAAAAGTTTTCAAACTTATTGAGACTTTGAATTTATCCTTGATTGAACTACTACTAAATTTGCATCCTCTTTGATTATGAATATTAAAATTCATAAAATCCAACTATTCAACACACTAGGTAGGAAAATCTAATGTGTCATACATAAATAATGCCAAATAACTAAAATATGACATTATGAATTTAATAAATTAAATACAGTCAATTAGCTATTTTCCATCATAGCATAGTATGCCCAAAAATGATAATTTATATTTATTTCCAAATGTCAATTTGTAGTTTAGAAAATTATACTCCTTTCTAGGAGAAAGTACAATTTCACACTTATTTGGACCTATTTTAGCGACCTTTCATTTATGAATTTTTAAGCCTCACTTTTGGGCCCCTAATACCCTTTATTATGCATCCCAATGTCTATTTTATTTATTTTCCAACACCATAACCCACATTGAATAAATGTTATTAATTAAATTAATGTATCGACATTTATGGAGTCCTAAAGTTTTAGTTCAAGACCCATTCACCCATGGGTGAATGGGTCCTCATTAAGTGCCTTAAACTCAACTTTAAACATGTTTTTGGTGCATTTCAAAGTCTAAAATTCAAATTTCAAGTGTCAGCTTTCAAGATCTAATAATTTGAAAATTATAGAGGAATCCTATAAAACTAAGTTTCACAATAAATTTTCACTAGCAGGGAAGAGACATTCACATGAGATCAAGTATCCATATTCAAGAGCAAGGAGAATATAATCAAGAATTCAAAATTGAAGTCTTGGAGCAACATTTTTTTTTTTTGTGCAAGTCTTCAAACTCATTTTGATATCAAGATCAAGCATTTCCAAAGAAGTGATTATAGATGCCTATGGAGGATTATGATGGATTCTCGGTTTTGGGAGTGCACTTAAACATTCAACCAAGCCTAATGGCTTGTTTTCTAAGTGGTTCCATCTTATATTATCATTCTAATTTATGCCTAAAGGAAGGTATATTTAATTTTGTGACTTATTAGGGTGATTTGAGATCTCCCAAAGTAGGTCTTCATCATTGTTCATGTTCATTTTAGGGATCTTGTTTTAACACACTTGAATAGGGTTCCTTTGCATTTTAAGCTTCTTTAATATTAGAAAAACTTGAGGTTAGGTATTGAACACACATTTTATGTCATAGATCTATATTTTTCATCAAGATTTAATTACCAAATGCGGGGTTTGACTGAGGCAAACCCCTATCCACCAACAAACAACAATCTTGTTTTGTAGATTTTTCATAAATCTTGATCTGGGAGTGAAGGTTCAGAGTTATAGGGAACAAGTGTAGGTTTCAGACTTAAATCTCATATCCACAATTTTCCAAAAAAGGCTACCAAGACCCATTCACCCTTGGTAAAATGAGCCCCTCTTAGGGTTGCAGAAACAACATTTTCTAATAGATGCACAACATTTATTCCTTCCAAATTTTCTAGAAACTTTGTTGGTTCCTTCAGTTTAATGCTTAATCTACTAAATCCAAGTGATATATTGCATTTTGGATTTGATTTTCTATTTTTAATCTTTCTCCCCAAAGTGTTGTTTGACCTAGAGCCCCATCCTGACACAAAAAGGAAATATAACTTTAGATTCCTTCATAGAATTGATTCTCCTAAGGGTAGTTAGTCAATTCTTTGTGTGGATCTCATTTCCTAATGAAATTATAGTAGGACCCCTTTTCCCTCTTTGGATCCACTTTTCAATTTTGGGAAACACTAGGAGCACCCTATTTTTCCATGTTTCACAATTTTACAAGTTACATAGCTTTATTTAGGCCAACATCACCTCATAGTCTACATAGCTTTATTTAGGCCAATATCACCTCATGGTCAACTCAAGTTACATCATGTAATACAAAGTACAATAATAAAATGGAATTCCATGTGATTCCTCTTCAACGCTCATTGTATCTGGTGGACAAGAACATGGTTCAAGCATTTTTCCACCTAACCAAGAAGCTATGATTCTCTATAATTCTTCATAACTCAAAGAAAAATCGACCCTACATGGAATACTTAGCAAGAGATACGTGGTATGCAAGGTGGAATCTGGTGCATGCCTAACATCTACATGTATTTATATCTACATTTAGAACATGAAAGATCTATGCTAAGAAATTGCAAAGCATTACATCATAACAATTAGACCATTCAACATAATGGACTACAAACGTGTGGCCAAGTATATATTGTATACAACTCAAAAATAATAGAGTTTGGAAAAGAAAAACCTCTACTTTTTGTTAACCCATTTTTGGCACCCATCCTAGAAGATAACCTCCCACATACATAATATATTATACATCTTATCCAAGTTTTACAATTTGTAAACAAACAACCTAGTTTCGAGTAATCTTTAACAAGCCAATTGTTTCATGTTTAAGAATCATCTATCCACAACATATTCTACATATTTCTCATTTGGCTACTCTATTCAACATGCACATGTAAGAACTTAATCAGATTTGATATTTAATAAATCAGATTTTAAACATAATATATGATTCATTTCATCAATTACAATAAGAATATCACAGTACATGCATCAATTTTTATAGATTTCAAATATTTCCTTTATTCCTTATTACTTGGAATAAAATCTATATTTTAGATAAAGAAAATTAAAAAAAAAATTAAAAAAGGTATATCTCATGTATGTGTAATGCATAAATGAACTTAGATTTATGCATGTACACATATATGGCCTTTTGTTTAAAAAAATGTGTATACATATATGTTCTTTAAAAAACAAGATTCATTTTACATACAAATTTCCATACTAAAAAATATGTCAACTTTCATCATATGCAAAATTAGATTCAACTAGAATATAATGGTCAAGCAGACACAAGACTTTTGTATGAGTCTAAAATTCAATCAAAATGGAACTTTAAAGATACAATTTTCAGAATAGTTTCTATTTTTCTGAATTTAATATTAATCGCATCATCACATGATCATTCCCAATTAAATGTTTTTATTTAACACCAGAGTTAATTTGCTCGATAGGAGAGAGAATATATATTTCTTGGGTTTCAACCTAACTTTTAATAAAAGATCAATCAATTTCTTAATATTACAAGGTTACTTTTGAGTCTTTCTATTACATTCTCAAATAGGATCATTTCACATTTTGCTACCATGTCATTAGTCATTTCAATGCAAGGGTGACAATTGGTTTTTTCCATATTGTGAGTCGAATCATACACTCAAGGAAAATTTGGAAATTGATAAGGTGTTGTTTTGACTTAATCATTCTTCATAATGAAATTATATCTTAAGAACAATATGATTAATATTTTTCAGTTTTAGAATCATCATTTAAAGACAAAATTCTTTATCTTAAGGAAAAATATACATTCCATTGTTCCTAAATGCTAAGCATGCTATGGTTTGACCTTTGGTATCCTCTAATAACATCACTAAAAAATGGATTCAATACAACTCGATCCTTATCTAACCACAAGTTAACATTTTAAAATGTAGTGCCCCTCAGTTTGTTCTCTGTTATAGTAATAGTTGTTTGTTTTGGATTGGGACATTATGATACTTTGCTTGATGTTGGATTCACTCTTATGATGATAGTTTAATGATACTTTTATCATTGTGTTTCATGTTCATGCTATGACTAGTATATATGGATTTAATTGATTTTGTGGATCAATCTTACTAAGTATCATGTGATCATCTAATTATTGTTTTATCATGTTCTTAGAATATGATTATTGTGTGTTGATGTATTTTGGTGAAGGGAAATAGTGTCGTATGACTCACTCATGAGTGCCCTGTGACACTACGACTTTCCTTTCATGGTGTGTCTAACTATATGACTATTTATATGCTCAACTGTGTTGTTTTCCATAGGTTGTAGGTACCAAGAATGGACTCCACCTAAATTGATAGGTCTGAGTGTGGCTTAAACCTAATGGAAGTTGTTGAATGGAGATAGCATTTGATCCCTTATTTCAGCCATCATCCTTGAAGACGATGAGTATCCAAGTGTACTACCCCGATAGGGTGGTCTGTTTGGGTTGATTTGTCAGTGTTGTGTTGTTTTCTGACTTGCTCTAAATTTAGGTATTGTTTGGTATTTTTTCCATTTGATTTAGATCGGGTCAATTAGTGCTTTGATTAATTATTACATTAAAATAAAGTTATTGAAGATAAAAGAGCATTTTTGATAATTAGAAATAAATGATTTAATATAATTGAGGTATTGATTAAATAAAATATTGTTAATGCTTTGATTTGGTTTAAATAAATTAATATTATTTTTTAATAAAGAAATATAAAAATAATATATTAATTATAGTGATGTGTAAATAGAATTAAAATGTAAGGTTAAAATTAATAAATAAAACATTTAAAAAGTTGATTTACTAAGTGTAAATAAACAACTTGGATATGTTTATAAATAAACATATTGGAAGAGTAGTGGTGAACAATAGATGTAAAATAAAATAAAATAATTAAATTAAAGAAAAGTTGCATGCAATAACAGACATAGTGGAGTGGCTAATAAATTGGTTATTTGGCATAAAGAGAGCGGGATTTTAACAATATCTGAAAAACTAATCTTGTTCTTCTTCCTGTGAATGTTTTCCTATTCTTAGAGGTTTGTCTTCTGGTGTTGGAGGTTTTGGAAACTGGGTTTCTACAGTATTAAGTTTTTGAAGAGTGTTGAAGTTGCAAGCTGGGAGTAGGGAGCTTAGTGTCAATCGTCAATTCACTCAGTCGAGTTAATCTAGGTTCCCATGGTTCCATTTCTCTCAAATTTAATTCTATTTAAAAAAATAATTTTGGATGTTAGTGTTGTGTGAAACAAGCATTCATTGGTTGCTAGATTATGAAATTGAAACAAGTAAAAGAAAAAAAATTATATTCTCTGTATTATTTTAAAAAGCTCTTCTTGAAAATCGAATTTGGCATGTTCTGCAAATTCTGCCATGTGTGCTTTGTTGTCCCCTAAGTCAACATTTTGGTATTTTTTCTTCATGTTGTAGAAACTTCTCTGTCTCTATGATATTAATATTATTTTCTTTTGTTATTAACTAAGTCATTTTAGTAGCGCATCATGTCAACCCTGGTATTCTTGCAAATTTTGTTATTTAGGGGATGTCTCTATTTTTATCCGTTTGATATGGTTACTGTTGAATATTTGGCATGTATCTTTATTTAGTGCATCCTTTCTATATGTGTCTTACATCCAAGTTTGGATCATATTGATTCTACTTCAAATTCCCTATCTTCTCGATTGATGCATATTTAGCATGTTTGGCTTTACGTTTTATTTCAATGAATAAACCTTCTACTGGGTGGTTTGACTGAACTTTCGATAGTTTTTCCTTAATAAATGATTTTATATACTGTTCTTGGGTATCGATATATTTTTCTACATTAATAATTTGATTTACCTTTTTATTCTGTTAAGAATGTTATACCAATGGCTTGTATACCAACCGCATTCCTAAACTATCTTAGTTGCACCTGCTGTTTGGCATGGTGGATAGGCATTGTTGTGGAAATTCAAAACTCTACATTTCCTTGAACTTCATCTTGGAATTCGATTCAACGCGTAAATGGGTTATAGGCGTTGCAAGTATATTCTTGGGAACCCAATGGTTATGCCTATAGATTGCCATTATTATTATGCCTTTCCTTCAATAAACATTGTATTAAATCAAAAACATTTGATTTGTGTGGAATGATAAGTTTATAGTGAGTTGCTAGTCGGCTATGAGAAGTGGATGATTACATTGATATTTTGCATTTGATGAACTAAATATTATTGTGCATGTGTCACACCATGTAATTTGATGTAAACAAATTTAAATTGGTATTTGATTTTATAGTATTCAATGATTTTGTAATTATATGTGTGTGTGTAACAATATATGTAACTGTATTATAATCTATAGTTTGAAAGAAACATTTAAATATAATATATACATATATAAATATGTATATATAAGCATATACCGATTCATGTGTATATGTTTATATACATACATATACATATACATACATACATACATACATACATACATATATATGTGTGTGTGTGTAAGAATATTGTTATATGTGTTATAATGGTGTTAATAAAAGAATGTTCTTGCTTCAAAATTAAAAATAAATTTGTGAGTAAATAGATTTGAAAAGATTAAGAAAAAAATCAACTTACTTATATTTAACAATTGAGAAAATGTTGCATAGAAAGTTAGAATATTTTCTTGTGGATTATGAATACCAATTGCGTTTATGATTACTTGTTAGTCAAGCTATAAACCCACCATGATTTCTTGATTGCATTATTGGGTTTGTTACTTGTATAAGTGTTATGTTGATTTTTGGTATTGGGAATTATTTTGGCTATTATTCATAGTTGGAGTTCTTTGTGCAAGTAGATTCTTTTTGTGCTATGGAATTAGGAGTCTTCCAAAAGCTTGGGAAAATATGTTATTGGTTGGACTGTTGTGTTTGATCCTTGAATTGGTTGCTATTATACTTGTGATGTGTTGTTGTGGGTCTTTAGCCATGCACTCCTTATTTTTTATTATGGTTGTGTATTGAGAGCAAGATGGTCCATGCCTTGCTCGAGATATGTACTTTTGTGGTTTTCATTTTATGTGCATGATGGCTTTACCCTATTGGTTTTAATGGGTCTTCTAGTAGCTAGTAGGGGGAGTGGCTCTCAATGGGGGTTGATGCACAAAGTGGCATCTAGGATAAACCATGTGGGAGTTTCTTAACTCAGTGAAAACCTAATTAATAAACTAGGGGGTTGGGTAGAAATCCACTCTAATTAAGATAAATGGATGCCTCACCCATTCGTCTAGTGCTCGTTTAGGCTAAGGAAGGGTTGAGAAGGCCTATTTGGCAAGATAAACTTCATTGTCCTCACGAAAGGAAAGTCGGTTCCACATGTGTCACCCTATGGGGACAATGTCTAGTGTGAGACTATCAGGATAACCATAGATGGGGGCCAGTGTCTAGTGAGAGACTGTCAAGATAACCCATGCCAGGACCATGCGATGACACTCTTCCCTACTACAACCTAGCATTCCCTTGGCTTGTTTTCCCCTTTTTTGTTTGTGTTCCTCTCGAAGTGGTGTCACTATTATATGAAGTTACATTGTACTTTGTATGTTGGAGTCCTGAATAGTCTTGTTATGTCAGTTGGTGGTCACCTTGTTTGTTTATTTTTTGTGGTGGGACCTTCTTGCTATCTCCTAGCACGGGGGGTAGACCTTTGGGCTCCACATGGTTGAGTGGATTGTGCTTATTCCTCCATTGGGTTTCCCTTGTCATTGATCATATGTGTGGCAAATACTCTTGGTGTTGTGGACTCTTGTATTGTTCCAAGATCAAGTGGACTACCTTTCTCATACTTGTATTGAACTATAATCAATTGTATCATGTAATGTAATTTTGAGGTAATCTCCTCTCATATTCAAGGAAACATTGTTGTACAAGTTGTAATTTTGTAACTGAACTGATGGAATCTCTCTTGCAATGGATAATATAAATGTTGTATCTTGCATATGTTAGTTATTTGAAATGACCTTGAATGTTGTTATATTGATGACATGACATGGATAATTCTTCATTTAAATGTGATGAATTAAATGAACTTTATATTGTTAGATGAATCTTGTTTAATGAGATGATTTATTATTCTAGTTAGTTTGGTTATTAGAAAAATGGTAGCATTGCATGGAACGTTAGAGGACTTAGTTTTAGAATACGTGTTAGATTGTGTTCTGCATTCTTTACTATGTTATACTTTTAAAAAAAAATTGTTTCATTTTAGGTGTTGTAGTGTGTTGTCCTCTAGGGTTTTGTGGTGAGGCATTACAAAATAGAACATTGGAAACGTTCCTTGGTGAGAGCCAAGGTATGTTGAGAATATGCATTTCTCTAGCTTTATAATGAGAGAAACCTCACTTCCCAAAGGACAATAGATGAGCTTATAATTTCCAAGCTTCCCTTAAGTTTATATCACACAAAGAACCTATCAATAACCATGCTAAAAAATAAGATTTTGATTAATTACACATCATATTGCAAGGTAGTGCATACACACAACCCATCTGAGAATAACATACATGGTTTTGATCAATAAAAAGGATCCTATGAACCAGTTCTCGTAGACTAGAGACACTAGTGGGTGATTCGACCCAAGTTTATAACACAAAAGGGTTTGATGGTTTGAACCTGAGTATTCTATAGTGACCATTTTGGTTGACTATTCCCAATCACGATACAAAATTGTGGGTTCTATACACACGGCCACAATAGAGAACATGCATACAAAGATGTAAGCATTTACGAAATGAATTAAAATGATCCAACTGTTTGGATTTATGCGATGAAGAAGCAAAGGGGTCCAAAATATTGGAAACGAAAGCATAATTATCTTCAGCATTGTTTGATGCCTGAATGGCAGACCCATCGATGACATTGCAAAGATCCATTCACAAGTTTATGTAAGAAATGGTTTACATTTAACCTCTTATATTTCAAATGGAAAAACTAGTGCATTTGAAGGAATAGGAAAAGCAACGATTTAAAAATTGAAACATGCCCACAAACATTCCTGCCTTTGTATTTTCTCACAATCAACCAAGGTAGAATAGTAGAAAAATTGTGAAATCCTTTCTGCATTTTCCTCCCTTGCTAACCCCAGTTGACCTTCTCTTCTTCCTATTTTTTGGACAATTTCTCTTCTCTTTCTCAGGTTATCTCCCCTAATTTTGCATGGGTTTTCCCTACATTTTTTCTCAAATTGGAATGCTTTTGTATGAAAGTTGCCCCCCATTGTTTACACACAAATTTTCTCCTCTATTTTGGGGGTTATGGGCAGCCTCCACCCATTTGATTCCATTTTCAATTCAAATTTGAATTTAAACAAATATTAACTTGGAGTTAATTAGCCTTTTAAATAACATCGTATTCCCTTTTCCTTCACATATATATACTTTTATGTAAATAATTTTCTTAATGAAAATTTTAATACACATGGGTTAGCATGTACTATCATGGACATCCAAACTAGGCCCTTAAGTGGAAATAAAAAATTAGAAAAATAGAGTTAGGTGGGTCCTCGGGTGATGGCGATGGTGGTGGTGAAATTTCAAATTCTGAAAAGGTGGGATTTCTTGGTGATTTTGCAAGCATTAATGGTGGACAATTTGTTGATGGGAAGGTGATGCCAGGTGGGTCCTTTATAGTAGGCAAGTGTTGTGGGTCCCCTTTATTTGCTAACGTCTTATCTGGTGGGAAAGAGGCTTCAAAGGTTGTGTGTCCTATGCACTCCTCGATGTCCTCTAAAAAAGAGATTCCCAAGACTGAAAATTCAGGGAATGGCCTACCATCTGGTGGTCATGATGG
>VDFB02281492.1:1031070227-1031105412 GCA_007258455.2 Sequoia sempervirens
AAATATTAACTTGGAGTTAATTAGCTTTTTAAATAACATTTAATTCCCTTTTCCTTCACATATATATACATTTATTTAAATAATTTTTTTAATGAAAAGTTTAATACACATGGGCCAGTGCAGGATCATGGGAATCTAAATGAGGCCCTTAAGTGGCAATAAAAATTTAGAAAAGTAGAGTTAGGTAACTTCACATAAAAATTTGAATAGATTATTAAAATAATTTGAAAATTATGTAAGAACATAATTTTTAGTAAATTGAATGTAGTTTCTAAGATACTAGTCCTTTATTGAAAAAAAGTAAATCTATTTGGTGAAAATTTGAAATTTCAATGCAATAGTATTAAATTTTTAAGAAAAAAATATAAAGATGTATGTTTGACCAACATAAGTACAGGAAAAAAACAACCTTCTTTTTTTAACTTTCAATATAAATAGAGGACACATGCAATGATGTACACATTATTTTTTGTAATTTTTTGCAAGTAAATAATTAGTTATTAATTTTTTTTAAAAAAATATTAAAACATGTTTGTTCCGACTAACTTGGTCAAAAATTATGAAATTGAATATTTTTTCTTGTTATCCTAGAGTATGGGAAGCATAGAATGTGCCACATCTTTTAGATTCAAAAAAATTGAAATCATTTGAGAATTATAGATGTGTTTCAAATAGCCTATCAATCAAGACTTTAGTCATAATGCATGTAGAAAATCTATAATAATTATCTATTAAATTAAAAATAAGGCATATCTCTTTACTCGATGGAAAGCTAGAAATTTTCTCAATAAACCCTTTCGCTTCATCAAATTTGGATAAAAAGAATTTGTCACCCATTGTTTGTCATATTGCCACTTTTTGGACCCCCACCCATTGTTTGTCATATTGCCACTTTTTGGACCCCCACCTGCACCTGCGTATGTGTTTATATATAAAATGTATATTCCAATCATTAGTCTTTTCTTTTCTTTTCGAATGTAATTTCATCAAATAAACAAGATAGGCAAATGATATAACAAAAAAAAATTCTGCAAGCTTACTTTTTTATCCATTAGTGCATTTCACATGAATAGTGATTTCTACTATATTGCAATTTCAATGCAAATTTCATAATTTTTCTGTGGTGTGTGCACATTCTAGATTCCATCATGCTTACCATTTGTCATCTAGCTAAATATCCCAACCTCAACCATGTTCTCAGTCTTCAACCTATTTTGGCATTCACACACTTACACTTATAGAATTTCATTAGTTAATCAATGCTTGAATCGAAATGATTTCATTTCACATCATAACATTCATCTTTCATATTCAATCATATGAATATAAATATTTTTCAAATGATGTTGAAATATTAAATTTATCACAAGTCAAAACTAATAAATTTCATTTTCCATAAACATTTAAATAACTTAAAATTATTAAATGCAAGCAAAATTTGAGACATGACAAAAAAATTGAAACAGGTGCATTCCTTGTAGTAGAAAAGTTTTCTTTTGGTTGAAAAATAGGTTTCAACATTATTGTGAACCATTATTCATTTTCATGAACATAAACACCAATTCACTAATCATACAAGGTGTTGTGGGAACAAGGAGATTGTACTTGATTAGCAACATCAAGCTAACACTTTCTACAAATATTCCACATGCAAAAACACCTTTACTTTTTTTTCCCAATATGTGTCTATTCATGAAATACTTCACATGTTAGTAAAACACATGTACCCTCTTCAAGGGAAAGAATTATCAAAATTTCAAGAGTGCAGGTTTCATTTGTTACATTCTAATTGATGAAATGAGCTGTGAATTAGAAAAAATTATTAGAATGCATCAATACTAGGTTGCATGAGGAATTCCTATATCACAAATCATTTGTGGTTATTGGTCACTCAATTATGCTTGTTAGTGACCTAGGGTAATTGTCACATGTATGGGTCAATCCAATTTGCATGTTAGGTTAGCATATGGGACAACACTTTGGAATAGATCCCAAACAATGGTCACATAGGACAAGGTTTTTCATCATTGGGATGAACTTCCCCAATAATATTTCATAACCCCCTTACAAATATAATGAATTCAAAGGAAATACTAACAAATTAGAAACTCCTCAACGTCACACACGCATACCTACAAATTTATATATGAAGAAAATACATTCTTTTCATCAACATATTTATTTCAAAAATATTATTTGGTTGCAATGCATCATGTAAACAAATGATAAATTCAATGGCCATGCCAATTGCACAATACATTACCTAGCAAATAATGTGAAGTGTAATTTTAATTTTAGATGATAGAAAAATATAGACAAAGGTGTTATTGTGCATCTTCCAACATGTTATAATAAATATATATTTACGTATTGCAACTAAACTAATCTATGGTGCACTTGACAAAGTTGTTGCTATTATCTACAAAAATAACAACAAGCCACTTGATCAATCACTATTCATTATTCTTAAGTTCTAGCATTATGTTGGACCTTCATGGAACATAAATGATCCAAAAGTGATTCTAATTATTGCAATCACTCATAATTTTTGACAACATATCCCCCAAAAGATGGCTTGGGAATTAACAAACCATAAAAAGCATAAGGTCAAATAATCAACATTAGAAGCAGAAACCATTATGATTTTACATTAACAACAATGTCATGAATGAAGATTGTCACAATCAAATCCAAAATATTTATACAATAACATTATAAACTATGGAAATCATGTCTACAATAAATGAAAATTGTCAAATCTATCAATATTCTATAAATTCTCATTCCAAAAATATACACATATACAAAAAAATGTATATACTCTTACAAAAAGACAATAAAAATGTCTCAAAAAAATATCTAAAATGTATGCAATTACTCTCATTATTACATCGAGAGGCATCTACAATGGCATCCATCAAAAAGAAAAATTCAATGTAAGGAAAAACTCTTCAACTTGAATTTGATGTTCAAATGACATGCAACTAGCATAACTACATTCATTGTATATAGACATTTTTTTCAAACAGATTTAAAACATATTTAAAAATGGTTTTAAATCGGTTTGATATCTTTGTTTTACATTCATACAAAACAATGTGAAAACCCCAATAGTAAATAAAAAATAAAATTAGATATGAGCTAAAGTGGTTTTTCATTCTTGAGCTTGAGGAGTCCCTAATTACTAAGAGATTTAATAAATGGTCATCTTATTTTAATATATTATATTCTTATTTTGATATTGTCTCTCCTTTACTAAGTTATAATAATATTACAAATTTTAAGAATATTGCATAAATAGTTAAATTATTTTTCTTAGATTAAATAAATTACTTTTGTGTTAAATTAGAAATTGCTAATATTATAAATGAGTTTATTTTCATATTATCTTGATTTTTCTTAGATAAAATAAATTACTTTTGTGTTAAATTAGAAATTGCTAATATTATAAATGAGTTTATCTTCATGTTATCTTGATTTTTTCTTAGATAAAATAAATTAATTTTGTGTTAAATTATAAATTGTTAATATTATAAATGAGTTTATCTTCATGTTATCTTGATTTTTTCTTAGATAAAATAAATTACTTTTGTGTTAAAATAGAAATTGCTAATATTATAAATGAGTTTATCTTTATGTTATCTTGATTTTTCTTAGATAAAATAAATTACTTTTGTGTTAAATTAGAAATTGCTAATACTATAAATGATGAAAATAGGCAGAAAAGGATAACTCTTGAGGTATTCTATATATATTAATAGTTAATATATGTATGCTAGTATATGTACAAAGATAATTTCTTGATGTTCCCAGTAAACCTATTGCTACAACTGGTAGTTAAATAATTAGGTCAATGTAAGTATGAAGTCTTTGAACAAGAGAGATGAAGTCGCTTAAGGCAACATATATCCTTTCCAAGGAAACTTTCCTACAGCGATTCTCTGCAATATGAGTACGGCCTCCACCCAGTTGCATTATGATAAAAATACCTACCCACATTCGCGTTGAAAATGTCCCGAGTAAAACAAGCTGTAGCGTGTACCAAGACACAATATGGATCAAAAGAATTTAGTAGTTAAACAAATTAGGTGGAGAACCTTCTGTATGACAATGGCAACCGAAGTCCAGTTACCCACACTCACCACGAAAACGTCCTTAAATAACGTTTGAGCTCGCTTGACGTAACTTAAAAACTGGTTGGAGTAGGTGAGCTTCAAGTGAAACACGGATGGAGTTGGAGACGGCCGCCTGGCCAAAACGAACGCGCTTCTCGGTCTTCATATTCTGCATCACCTAGCACGTGTCCACGGGGCTTACCGACTGCATTTCTTGGAAGTTTCCAATCTTTTGAGTGCCGCCCTGCCTTTTTAATAAGATTTTCGTAACCATTCTTTCATCCTTCCACCCACGATCGAGTCTCGCCCTTTCTGCTCCATTCTGCCAAGAAAAGCACAGACACCTGCAGGATTACAACACAGTCATGGCCGCTGTACAGCGCATTTATCCAGCCAACGAGGACGTAGAGAAGGCCGCACAGAGGAGCCCGCGGGCGAGCACTCCTCTGGCTCCCAGATCGAGCCTTAGGTCCGAGAAAGGAGACCCGGCCGCTAATCATGGCCAGCTTAGAGACGTTCGATTTCCCAAAGAACAAATGATTCCCACACGGGAGGCCCCCAGATATTACCCCCGCCCATCCAGGCGCCGCCACAATATCTGCTGCCGCTGCCTCGTCTGGACATTTTGCCTCCTGTTGCTTTTAATTGTAACCGTCGCCATAGCTGCTGCCATTCTCTACGCCGTCTTCAAACCCAAGATACCCGATTACTCAGTCGACAACATTCGGATTACCAGCTTCTCCCTCGGTTCGGGGGCTACCGTTTCGTCTCGGTTTTCAGTGGATGTTACAGCCAGGAATCCGAATCAAAAGATCGGAATTTATTACTTAGACGACAGTTATCTTGGGGTTTTCTACACCGGCACAGAGCTCTGCAAGGGCAATCTTCCTGCGTTTTACCAGGGCCACAAGAATACTACTAATTTGCACGTTACTCTCACCGGAACTAATGTCCAGATTACCAGTGACATGGTTACGTCGCTGACTGCACAGCGGCAACAGGGAAACATTCCCTTGCTTTTGAAGACCGATGTTCCAGTGAAAGTCAAGTTTGGGAAACTGAAAACTATGAAGATCACTTTCCGCGTGCGCTGCGACCTAGTGATTGACAGTCTGGACCCCAACGCCACTATTAACATTAGCAAGAAGAACTGCAAGGTGAAGCTTTGAGCAGATTCACAGGTTTTCTAGATTATACCTTTCTTTATTTTCTCAGTCTTTACGGAAGACGATTGGGCGAGCAGTTTGTAATCTGATCTTGATTAGGGTGCTGTATTTTTTTATTTCTTTTCCGTTCCATTAGTTTATATTCATCTGTATCATCACCATTCCATTATATTCCAGCATTTTTAGTGCTGGTTACAAAGCAATACAGATCTTTGTTGTTTCGTTTTTAATACTCTTGTGTTTTCTCATACTAATCACTATGGCTCCTCTCTGCAACCATTCCATGGCGTCGTTCGAACTCTGCAAATTATTTACAATAGTAGAAAGAGAAAAAAGATTGAACAATACAGATTTCTTGAAATAGCAGAAAGTGAGAAAGCTGTTATATAATGTTATTAAAGAACGTAAAGCAAGCGAAATCTATCGCTTCAATCGACTTGGATTCCGCGACTCCAATTTTGCGTGTGAAGTAGTTTTGTTGCCGTGCACGCTGGAATTTCATGGTCTATGAACTGTTTTCCAATTTTAGCTTGGTTTTTACAATTTAAAATTTTCTGGTTCCTTTTTTTCATAACCACACACATTTCTTGTTATTAAAAAAACAGAATTATCTATTTTTTTCAGAAAAAATATACTTATAGTTTCTTTGTTTGACTTTGCTCGTCGGAATAAGTAGAAAAGTAGTTGACCTAAACTAGGATACATATATATTATTTTAATAATATATATAAGTAGTTGAATGATGAAAATATTAAACTCTTCGAGATATCTAGGCTTATTTATAAGTAGAATATATATAAGTAGTTGAATGATGAAAATATTAAACGCCTGGTGTATTTTATATATAGGATATCTCTCGGCGTACATTTTATATATATTATTAAAATAATATATATGTATGCTAGTAGTAGCCGCGGTGTGCGTAACACATTTAATAAAAAAATAATATATTTAGGGTTATGATTAGAGTTAGCATTAGGGTTAGGATTTGGTTTATGATTATGATTATGGTGGGGGTTAGGGTTTAGACTAATGATTAGGGTTATAGTTAGCGTTAGGGTTTAGACTTATGATTATGGTTATAGTTAGCATTAGGGTTTATTGATTTGGTTGAGTAGGGTTAAAATAGGGCTTGGTTTCAATTAGGGTCAGTGCTCAATTATAGTGAGGGTTCAATTTGGTTATGATTTTATAACCAATAAAATTTGGTTAGGGTTAGAGTTAAAATTGGGATTAGGGTTGGGGTTATCATCATGAATAGGTTTATCATCACAAATAGGGATTAGGGTTAGGGTTAGGGTTAGGGTTAGTTTTAGAGTTAGGATTAGGGTTAGGGCTAGGATTATGCTTAGGGTTAGGGTTAGGTTTATCATCACGAATAAATCTTTTCACGATGATAACCCTAACTCTAACCATAACCATAACCCTAACCCTAACCCTAATCCTAATCCAAACTATTTTGGAATGTAGTATGGTGGGGGCAGAATTTGATGGTCTATTTGTATATTATAACTTTAAAATTTATTAGACCGTATAGTTTGACTTGCTTGACTTGCTATATTTTTATTAAACCGTAAAAATTTATTATAAGCAAAATATAATATAATATCTAAATTTATAATATACATCATTTAATAATATTTATTATTAAAAAAACAAATTAATTTAGAATCAAATATAACTTTTTTGAATATTTCCTAACATGAATTTAGAAACTTTTGACATCTTTACTAATAGTTATCAAAATATATATTAATTTAGAATCTTTTCAAAATAGAATATAATTGTTTTTAACTTTTAAAATATTTTTAACATGATTTCTTTTTAATATGAACTTAGAAACTTTCATTAATTGTTAATTATAAAGTAAATTTAAGATTTTAATATTTATTACTAATAATTATCATTGCTTTTTCTATTTTACAAGATATTGCATTTATAAAAGATTTTATATAAAAAATTCATAAATTAAACAATTATTTTTTGACAATTTATATTTTTCTTAAAATGTCAAATGAAAGGCATTTAAATGACCAAACCATCATAAAATCTGCATATGAAGGTAGGGGTGACCGTCAAATTTAGGCATGGTGGGGGAGTTATTTGTTTAATAGTTTTGCTTGAGAGGAAAAAGTGTGTCAATTCGAGGTTGGTTGAAATTAGATTAAGATATTATTAGAAAAAATGTGTAACTCTCATAAGGTTTTAATAAGCTTCATACATATTTTTACAACTTGTTGATTGATAATATAATCGTGAAATTCTTCTAAACATTTTAAAATATAAAAAATATAATTATATGAATTAAACACATTTTTAAAAAAATTGTTTACTTTATTGTTTGATAAATATAATTGTGAAACTCTCGTAAATAATTTTAAAATAGAAAAAATATATTAATACGAATTGAATACAATTTCAGTTTAGAGTATATTTTCTTTTATATTAAAAGATGATGATGTTCCATTATTGTGCCTAGGATATACTACTTAAATTGGTGATTATTAAGTTTTTTTTTAAATAGAGAAGATTGAGGTATCAAAGATGATATTTAGAATTCATATGGATAGAACTTTTATATGTCATTTTCTTTAGAATGACTTTTATATATAGATAATTAAATTTTTTATTAATTTTTTATATTTTTATAGAGATTAAAATTTATATTTATTATTTAATTATGAGATAAATGTAGATGAGAAAAGTGTCATTTTTTATTTATTTATATTATATTTATTTTTTTAAAGATTAATCTTTCTTTGGTAAAGGTTATTTTTTAATTGTAATTATTTATTTTTTAATTTTTTTATTAAGGAATATTTTTAGCCACCTTCTTAAGAGGTTCTTGATAACTTGCACACACATAAATGAATGGTGGTATTCATTGAGTTGGGAATTACTTTCTAATTCTAACTCCTCTTCTTACCTCTATATATTGAGTTGTCTCTCCTCTCATTCTTCATTCAAGCAAGTAAGCTTAAGCCTTAAGTGCTCTCTCTCTCTCTCTCTCTCTCTCTCTCTCTCTCTCTCTCTCTCTCTCTCTCTCTCTCTCTCTCTCTCTCTTTGTATCATTCTTAGGCATTTTTTCTCTCTTCAAAATATTGGGGTTTTTTCTTGCTTTTTCCCCTTATCAAATTCTTGTGTCTCCTCTTGATGGTGGTGCTTGGTTTGGCTGCTCTCTCTTTCATATTATTTTTCCTTCAAACAATGCTCATTGATTAGTTCTTTCCTTGATCAATTTATTTTTCTTTTCAATTTTTAACGTTCTTCGGATTATTATTTTTTTGTACATGTGTTAATTTAAATCATTCTTTAGTTAATTAATTTAATACTTTTTAAATCATAGAATGTGAATCTTTGAGTATCTTTAATTCTCTCATTTTCAAAATGAGATTTTCATTGTAACTATGACTTTGGTCACAATCACTATGATAGTCTTGACCCCTAATTTCAATTTTTTTCCTCTTTATTGACTTAAGTTTTTCAAATCTACTCCATTATAGTTTGTTAGCATATGCACAATTTGAACAAACTTGAGAATTTACATTTATATACTCATAAAAAAGAAGGCCCGTGTCATTTTATTAAGATGAAAGCCAAGAAGCAATAAAAATCTACTAAAAAATCAATAGAAAAATATAAAGACAAAAAAAATTACTACATTAGGTCTACATTATAGCATTAGACATCACTACATGACTATCTAGCATGTATTCAACCTTGTCCCAACACTATTTAATTGTTATAAAATGTCATCATTTTAATTGAGACACGATGTAGATATCCCCACTTAATAGCAAGTCATTACAATTATTTTTATCATCACATTCTTCATATAACATAGAAAAAAGATACATGGATTTATTTCAAAAGGTTATTAAGACAAGGATCAAGTCCACATAGTTAGATTAATATTCACAAAAAGAATAAGGTCATTTCTATGGTTGTGAACTAGATATTCATCAAGATTTGATAAGTTATATTCTCAACACTAGCTAAATATTGAATCCAAACTTTGAGGTCACATTTTAAGTTGATCTTCCCATTGGATATAGTCACACATATTAAATCCAATTATTAGTTCATAAACAAAGATCTTGATAGTCAATTGTAATCATATGTTAATTAGTAAAAGATGGACACAAATTTTACTATTACATTTTTAACATTTTTAAAGGAAGTTGAGGATTAGAATATAATTCCTACACAAAACTAATGCACCATAACACAATGACTTACATGGGGAAAACCATTTTGGGAGAAAGAAACCACTCTCCAAATAAACTCAATGGATTATTTAAATAATCAAATAGTTACAATTCACTTCTAGAGTCTAAGTCCTTTTTGTAATGAGCCTTATATTGTGAGGTAACTCTCATCGTGGTTTTTCTCTCATTGAGTTTTCCACATAAATATGGTGTCTCCTTGTGCATGTGTGTGTTCTTTGTTTCCTTCTCTTTGTTGTTGATTTGATTATTGTTATATCTTTTAGTGGTAATTTTTTTTAAGGTGTTAAAGGTTTAAATTGCTATATTATTCTTTGTTACTTACTTGCTTAAAGTTCTATATTTATCTACTTAAGGATTTTGAATTGTGCTAGAAGTTTCAAGTTTCAAAAGGGGCTTAGTTTTGAGTATTCTGATTCACCCCCCTCTTAGTCTCCAAAAGTGCTCAATAATTGGTATCAAAGCCAAGTTCCTCTAAAGAAGCCTAGAAACTTGAGGCAAAGATCCGAGATGGAACATGATGGTTCTTACAAGGGTCCTAGGTTTGATGGGACTAATTACTCCTACTAGAAAATGAGAATGGAAGGAAACCTAAACTCTCTTGGGTTTGTTGTTCGGCAGTTAGTGAAAATTGGTTATGTTGCTCCTACCACTACTATTATAGATCCTACTGAAATAAAACTATATGAATGTAATGTTAAAGAAAAAAATGGTATTTTTGTGTGGTTTAGTTGATTTAAAATTGTTGAAGGTGTTGAATTGTAGTTTTGTCAAATATGCTTAGCAGAAGCTTAGTGGCATCTATGAAGGAGGCTCTAAATTAAAGTAAGCAAAGATGTAGATCTTCAAAAGTAGATTTCAAACTCTATAGATGACAGATGATGAAGACATTGCAAGCTATATTATTTTTGTTCAAGAAGTTGTTACTGATATCTTTGGTCTTGGTAGAGAAGTGAAGGAAAGTAAAATTGTGAAGAAGGATTTGAGATCTCTCCCAAACTATTACAATCCTAAAGTGTCTTCCATTGAAGAATCCAAAGACTTGGATTAGTACTCAGTTGAGGAAATGTTTGGTACTCTCACTAATTTTGAGATGAGAGAATTTGATAAAGATGATCTGAAAAGAGAAGTTGCTTTCAAATTCAACAAAAAAATTGAAGGTGAGGCTCCTGATCAAAATGAATACTTTGATGATGTTGAAGCTAACTTTATGAGAAGACTAAAAAAGGGCATTAGAAAATACAAAGGAAATTTACCTTTTAAATGTTTTAATTGTGGAAGAATAGGTCACTTTGCATCTAAATGTCCTTATAAAGAATTAGATGATAGCAATAAAAGAGACAAGGTCAAGAAGGGTCTCTACTCCAAAAAATGTAGTGGTTCCTCTGAATATGAGGAGAATGATTCAAATGGTGAAACTATCTTTATGGCAAGTTCAATACTACTGATAAAAAGTATGATATTGACAAGTATAAGGAGCCCAACTCCTTGAGTGATGAAGACATATTTTCCTCTAATCTAGATCTAGAATCTATGGAACCTAAAGATTGAGACTTCAATTTAGATGAATGGGGAATTGAATTTGAAGGAAAACTTTGGTCTACTTTGGAAGACCTGAATGAAGCAAGAGGTCAAAATCAAAAATATGAAAGCTTTCTTGCAGAATCAAAACAATAATCTAACAAACTGAGAATTCAAGAAGGTAGTTTCAAAGGATGTTTTTTAGTATATGCAGAAAAAGCTAGGGGTTATTACTCCTCCTTGTTCTCACTAGATGCATAATTGGTACATCTTTCCAAGAGGAGAAATTTATGTCACATCCTTTCTCCTAAATTGATGGGTGCTTCCCTCAGGGGGAGTTACTAGTAAGGGAGAGTCTTGAAGTACTTGTGCAATTGTTCTTGTGCATATATAGTTGTTTGTAGATCAAATTATGTTGGAAAAAGGGAGAGAATGTGTTGTTGCTTCAATAGAATACCCTTTTTCCCTTTGTTCCTAAATTCAAAGAAAGTCCAAGTTCCTTGTGTAGGAGTGTTTGACCCTTTTTCCTTGATGTCAAAAGGGGAGAGTGAGCAGTGTGTGTTGTTATCATTTCCAAAGGGGGAGATCGTTGGTAGTTGTTTTCATTAATGTCAACATAAAGGGGTTTTTTTTCATTAATGTCCACATTGATGGTTGGTTGTCATTGGTGAGAAACTTGAGATTGTTGGCAGTTAAGGACATTGTTGATAGTTGGTGTCAACATTGATTATTGGATGCCATGCCTTATCAAAGAAGAATTGAAGAAGTTCATGGTTGGATGTCATGCCTTATCAAATAATAATTGAAGAATTTTATGGTTGGATGTCATGTCCTATCTAAGAAGAAATAAGTATAATTGATGCTCATATAATGCATTACTTATATCAACAAAGTTACTCTTATACACTTGATATATTCAGATGAAGATTAGAAGCTTTAGGATGAGGATTACAAGCATGACTAATAGTGGAGATATGTTTCCAAAGTATGTCTTATTCCCTCTCCTAATGTTCATGATAAATTTTTTGTTATTAAAAGGAAATTCTAATCTTTGTATGTTCCTCAAATGGTTGTGGTTCAAGATGTTGTATTCAAGTATTTCCATGAGAATTCTTTGCATTCCTCCATTGTTGCAGTTGTTTCCTTGCAATTTGGTATTCAATGTTAGTGCTCTATGTACTTTGTACCCCTATATTTTTAAGTCGCCTATGTTTCCAAGGAGAATTCTATGAATTGCAGGAGGTTGGCAATGTTGTTGGTTGTCCGGACTGTTTTGGGAAACTCTGCATTGATGTCTCTACTATTATGGCTTGGTGAACATGATCTCAACATTTGTGAAATGTCTCGGTTCCAATATTAAGTGTTGAAGTCATCTGCAAATTGTTCTATTAATGCTACATCATTCGGTTATATGTTATGCGTTTCCTAAACAGAGTTTTTCACATTTATTTCATTTACAATGGTTGTTGTTAGCATGATAGAATGAAAGAAGTGTATGGAAGCGATGTTGGATGTTCAAGGAACATCCCTATGTTATCCACATGTTTCCAATTAGCTACTTTGGTGTTGCATTGGTTCTTGAGTTGGCTTTTGGGTTATTTGTGGATATCTATCCAACAAGGCTTGTTCCTTTACTTGCACTATGTGCTTGGGGGTCTATGCCAGTAATGCAAGATGTGCTATGATAGATTTGGGTCATGACCTATCATGTTTGGGACCACATCAAGTAATTTAAATTGAAAGTATGTTTATGGACTGACTAATTATGTGCTTCAATGTTTCATCCACATGTTTCCTTGATGTTGACTTTGGTTCATGTGTATCTACATGTAAATCATTTTGGATCGCATTGAAATAAGTGCTAAGTTTTTTTGGTCCTCTCTATCCTTTGGAGAAGACCACATCATTTTTTGGTGGTCGATCACGTTGAATTCATTGTTTATTGTTTTCCTAGATGATCTAATTAATGTTTTGAAAAATTGTGGTGGATATAAATGTAAGATCATTTTAGATGAAACTGGATGGAGAGGTGTACAAGTGCGAAGAAGTGTGTGTATGTGAATTTTATTGAATATCCAATAGAGATAGTGCTAAATATTTTGAAAGAAAAGTTCAATTGCTCTTGAACACCTCAGTCAACAAAGAGTTGTGTTGGCAATCTTTGTAATTCTCTTTTAATCATATTATACCATACTCTAAGATAATGAATCTCATCATGTCCTTGTATCTTGCTCCTGTATTTGGTTGGTACTTCATTGTTGTAATTCCTTTGTATATTTCTCTTAGGAAGTGAGCCTTCTATCATGAGTTAACTCTCACTATGGTTTTCTCCTCATTGTGGTTTTCACATAAATCTAGTATCTCCTTGTGCATGTGTGTGTTGTTTGTTTCCTTCTATTTTTTGCTAATCTAATTACTAATATATCTTTCATTGGTAATTTTTTTTAAAGGCATTAAAGGTTCAAATTGCTATATTCTTCTTTGTTACTACTTTGCTTAAAGTTGTATCTTTATCTAGACTAAACGAGTTTGAGTTGTGCTAGAAGTTTCAAGTTTTGGAAGGGGTTTAGTTTTGAGTAGACTGATTCACCCCACCTCCTAGTCTCTTGAAGTGTTCAACACATCATAATCCACTCACCAATTTTGGTGCTTCATTTTGGATCAATCATATCCATTCAAAGATACCTTATGATGTGTCATAACATGTATCATAAGTCAATTAACAAGTATAAATCCCTCTTACAACTCTATTAAATGCACTGGAAATATGCTCACACTTTTTTTTATGTGGAAGGCCCAACTTTTGGAGGCCATAATTTTTTATCTAGGAAGCTTAGTGAGCATATTTTTTAAAAAATGAAGATCACAAAGAGATAAAAAAAATTGTAACCCAGTTGCTTTAATAAAGGCATATTCCAACATTTTTCTTGGGCCAAATAAATCTCTAGAGGTTTAAGAATTACATATTTGTGTTTTGTGGTGTAAAAAATGTACATTTTTTATTCTTAACAATTGATAGGATGAAAAGTTGAAACAAATTTCCTAAAAAGTTCTATATGAAATTCTTAATTAATGAGTTATCAATCCAATCTCAACTCTAAATTTTAGAGTATAATACTATTAGCATTGCTTTAATTAGTTTAGCCTATATCACTAGTATATGAAGTAGTTTATTTCTATATATTGAATTACTTAATCTATAATTGAACTAATTTCAATTTAAAATTTGAAAAATACAAAAATCCTTGTATTTCATGATGGATGCACATATATACTATTTAATGATTATTTTTCATATTTATACCATAATGATGTGGATGGTAATGACTAAATTTTCATACTTCTTACTTTCTTACTCTCTTACATATTTTTTTTAATCTTTGGCATCCAATCTCTTGTGGGGTATATATTTCCTATTATATTATATTCTTACTCCTCATTATATTAATGTGTGTGGTCTATATTTTGGACTCATTAGAAATTATTTATTTATATCTTTGGTGGGAATTCCTTAAGGATCCTTAGAGATTCATCTATGAATTTATTGATGCTAATTTTGATGTCCCTTCCTCATCCTTCAGCACGTCCATAATTTCTCCAATTTCCAATATGCCTCAATCCTATATATCTCTTGTATTTCATGGAGTACTTAATTCTCTAAGGTTGAACCTATTATATTTCATATTGATCCTACCTATCAAAGTTATCAAGCATTGTACATATTGTATTAGTGAGTAACCAAGTTGATGAATAAAATAGTGACCAAGAAGAAATTTAGAAGAAAAATAAACATAATACCCTCACATTATGGCTTGGACGTGACTTGGTAAGCTCAAATCATAATACACTCAAGTTATAATGTCTACATGTTATGTGCACAGAAAAAATGTTATGTATTCACCTTTATATGAGATCTAGAAATTTAAGATTTAAATCATACAAGTATGTTATAACATGCTCACATTTTATCTCCAATTGTTCTTGAAAGAGGAAAAAATGGGTTTTACAGGGACACGAAACCAAAAAGTTTACAAACAAAATAAAATATCGTCAAAGACCCCGTAAACAGAGAGGCTATAGAAAGGAGAAAAAAATGACAAAGCCATAGCCACCAAAAAAAGTCCAGCAAGGGCCACAGAAAAGACCCAAAAATACCAAACAAAATGCTAGTAGTGACTAAACTTGGGACTTTAACATTTTCGTTGTCTTAGCTTCCATGTCGTTCATTTCCTGAACCCCCCTCTTTAAGATCTAGATCATCTAGGTAGTAGGAGGTGCTTTCCTCTTAAGGTTGGCACGGGTCCTCTTCGATATTCCTTGGTCCTCATTCTTTCTTTTATCCTTGTCCTCTTCCAAATCAACAACCAGTGAGCCCTATTGCTATTTTTCCAACTTTTCAGACATTGCATTGATGATAATAGCATTGTGCCTTGCCATTCTATGGTTTTGTTCCACAAAATTTTTCATATTGTTTTTAATTTTAACAATTTTAGCTTCTAGAGTCTTATACTTGTCCTCAATGTCATCATCTCCCGTTCCAGTATTATTCTTCTTTTGTTTTCCTTCTTCATTGCTTAGAGCAGACAGCTTCAATTCTAGTTCCTCTAAATTGCTTTTTAGAACCCTATTTCTAAGATTAAGATCATTAATTTCTTGATAAGCCCATTTCATAACCCTAAAAATATCACCAACTCCAAAAGTTCTAATAGAGGAAAGGATATCTCTAGATTGGTCCCGGTCTAAAATGAGGTTAAAACCATCCAAGTTAGGGGAACTAGGAAATTTGGTACCAACATCTCTGAAAGAGGTAGGAGGGGAAGAGATAGACTTTCTGTTAGCTTCAAGGTTCATAGTTTTGTCCTCCAAAGAGTCTGTAGATTAGGAAACAAACTTATTTACAGGGGAACCCTTGAGAGCATAATTCTTTAAAGGAGCTAGGCTGCTGAGGTGAATCTCAGGGTTAGCTTTCGCAAGCTGGGGTTTACAAAGTTGGGTTTCCTTACCGGACAGGATAGGGGATGGATGGGCTTCAACAATTCTCTCTGGGTTAGGCTTAGAATGATTATCTGAACCACCACTATCTGTATCATAGTCCTCAGACGCCATGGAGGAATCCGATTTAGATAAAGCCAATAGGCTTTGAAAATGTTCGTAGATTAACCTAATAAGACCAGGATGAAGAATAGGGTACTCCTAGGATTTTTCTTGTGGTCTTCAAGGCTATTTCTCAGCAGACAGAACAAATAATAAGGTAGAGAAATTTGTACCTTATGGTGGAAGTGGTTAAGGATAGCAAAATAATGACCATAAACTCTAGTGAATCTCTCGTCCAAGGTAATATACTCCATTATGACACGAAGCACCTTTCTCCAAAGCATCTTGATGGTGTCAATTTCAAAGTAGTTGTTGGAAACTTTAACTAGTTTCATTTTCTCCTTTTCCTTCTTAGGGAATTTGATTACCACCTTGTCTGAAAACTTTCTGTCATGATAAAACTTCATGCCCTCTGTGGACATTCCAGCCACATCTCCTATGATTTTCTCATCCAATTCACCTTTCTCCCAAAGAAGATTATTTCTCCATTATTCTAGTTCTTCTCAAAGTAGTCAGTAGCCATAGGATCAGACCCATGAAGTTTTTCTAGGAAAGGAACCAAACCACCCTGATCTACCTGTTTCCAGACCTTAGTATTCCTCGTGTGCATTTCGTAGCTATTTGGCTTGATTATTTTCCTATCCCCCCCATATTCATATGCACCTCACTGAAATCTCTACCAACACTGAAAACCTGTTGCAAATTAATGCAAGCATTCCAATGAACCCACAAAGCATGCTACTTTTTCTTACCAACTAATTTATTTGACATGGCCCCATCAAATCTCTTGACTTTGATGTACTTAGCCCTTTTCCCTATCATCATTAAAGATATTTTCCTCTTTCCCATGTGTAACATCATAATCTAATAAGGCCCTAACTTCAACTCCCAAGTCCTTGAAATTTTTCCACATGTTCAAACCTCCCCTCTTAACCCCCTCATTTGCAAAGTAATATGCCACACTGTTAGCTTCCCTGTAGATGTGGGAGATTTTAACTTTATCAAACTTATCTAAGATATATTTTTCTTCTTCAATCCAATTCTTAATAAACCATGAGGGAGGGGTCCTCCCTTGGAGACAATCAATGATGATTTTGGAGTCCCCTTCAAACCATAAATATTTTATATTCAGATTATGTGCTAAATTTATATAAACATAATATCTCCAATTGGTGATTCCTACCATTAAGCATAGAATAAATTTTGTTTTGGTTATCCACGATTCAAGGTTAAGTGCCATCATCACTCCTAAAAGTATATTTTATGCATTAAGTAGAATCTTTTAACTTCATCCTCATTTTTTTCCTTATTTTACAACTATGATTATTTAAATCACCACCAAAATTTAGTCTACTTATTAACTCTCTAACCATATAATATTTTCTTTATTTTAATAAATTAAGGTATTTACTTTTATTTAATTTTACTAATTTATTAATATTCCTCTAATACATATGTATTTTTTTATCAATTTTTTTGATCTACTTATTCAATTTTTAAAAAAGTATAATATTGTTCTATGCTCATTCTACATATTATAAGGTTGTTCCATCTTTACATATTGATATAAATAAGAGTTATTTGTAATATAGTGGTATCATAATAGTTAGATGAGGAGATAGACATCATACATTTAATATTATAGATTTTGTATATAGGAATTAAGATAAAATAATTTTTTTTGTTAAAATTCTAATACAATTATTAAAATTTTATTCACTATTTAAGTATTCTCTCCATATTATTTTCTCTAAAAAAAAAAAAAATCTTATGCACATATAACCTAATCAAATCTCATAGGTTGGTTCAAGTTGACTAAAATTTACTCCTACACCATAAATTAGTTATATATATCATACTATTAATTCCTTCATATGATTTCTAAAATATATTGTATTGGTACCTAAAATAATATATTTATTTATATGCCTACTCACATGAGGTATAAATATAGAAGGTCAAGATCAAAAATAATGAACCTTCATCATAACTTCTATCATATCCTTATATTGGAGACAAGACTTCAATAATACCAAGACTAGAGTTGATGAATTATTATTTATAAAGATAATAATAATAGTTGGAGGAATACCATATGCATGTAGAAAAGATAATATATCATGAATTATTTTGTACAAATTTTCTCATAATTTCAAAATCCTACTAGTTTTAGAAACTATTTGGTGGTCACATGTCATATGAGGTACAAGACTATTTATGCATTAGGTAAGATAGACGTGGATTTCCTAGATAAATGGCCTAACCAAGTATATTCATAATTTATGTGATTAATCATTTTTTTGACTAAGAGAATATTACATTCAACCTTATAAAAAATCCTCAATAAAGTGTGAAATAAATACTACATATGATGAGATGAATTAGACACACTTGTACATATACAGAATCATTTTATTTCAACCCTAAAATATAGCTTATATATTATAAAAATATAAAATGATTAATACATCAAATTTTCTTAGTTGTGCCATGGTTGAGACCAATTAGTGCAAGAACACATACATTTTCATACTTTGGTGTCCAAATTAAGAATTCAATATTGGGTTTAGGTGGCATACACCTTGTAGATCCTAATGGTTTGATTTTTTTTGTAATATATATAATTTTCCCACATGAAAAAGTTTCTCCCAATTGAGGTGGCACATTGTAATGTTGAGTAAGAACATCAAAAAGTCATGCAAAATGTGTAAGAGAATTTGTGTCATTTTACAATATAAGAAGATTGTATGAAATGCAAAAGAGCACATGTAAGAGGGGAGTTACAAAGTGGACTATGAATTATCACCAAATTTTGATGCATAAGAATGATATACAGTCATAGACTATATTTAACAAGAAAATAAACCAAACTAAATCCCCCAATTTAGTAGGTGGGTGTTTATGATAAGATTATGATGCAAGATATGCCCAATTTTAGTATGTTGAGATATCATGGATTTTGGATTTACCATTGGGGTCTATATTTGGTAGCCATATTCACCTATTGAATCTTGATTTATGGTTTTGGTAAAAACACTTGTGGTTATAGTTTAGAGTTGCTTGACATATTTGGATGCTTAGATGTAGGTATTGAGAGAATTTTATTTTGTGGGGGGGTTTTCTACTAGACTTTTTCTCAGCAGTGTTGGTGTGAGAGGGGAGTGAATAATATGAGTGTAGATTAACTATAATATTATTGATTATAGAATATTAAATGAGGATTTTTGTTTTACTTTTACTTTCATGTTATTGAACATGTGCATGTTTTAATCTTTAAATCATCAGATCTAGTTTTCTATGTAGGAAATTGTTACACTATCTAGATTCCTTTAATTTGTTATCAAATATTAGCTATCTTCTAGTATCCTTGGTGTTAGTAAATATAAGTTTTCACAAAAAATATGTTTTTGAGTGTGAATCATCCTAAGGGAGATCATATCTTAGGTAAGAGATAGTGTGAACATCATGGTTTTAGATAGGTAGGATGAGTAGCAAAAAAAATTAGTTATGGGATCTTAAAATGAATAGTTTTCTAATAGATTTAGATCTATGGGATGCAATAATTAGAAACAAGCCCTCATTTTATGAAGTATAAAACTAGGAGGGATTGGATGAAAACTATAGAAGCCTAGTTAGGATTTGTTTGGAAGATTCAATGCTCTTGAATATATAATAAGAAACCACCATGTGGTGAACCTCTAGAAGAAGTTAGGAAGCCTATATTAACTTACATCCTTGGTCAATAAGGTTTTTCTATGAATTAAAATGTATTCTTTGAGGATGGGAAAACCTAAATGCATTAAAAATCATTTTGATATGGTTGTAATCTATATACATTTTGATAGATGATAAGGATTGATATATCACTTTTTTGTGTTATTTTCTAGACTCATGTGAGATAACTTGGTGATGGGAATTAGTAATTATAAGTTCTAATGTTATCTTGAAGAAGTGGTGGGTGATATATTCTCAAAGGAATTAGCAATGCATTAGTGATTTGAGTTAGATTAAAAGAGAAAGTAATAGGTAAGAACATGTAGAGAGATAAATGAAGATTCAAGACTAAAAGAAGATATAAGTCACTTAGTAAGTCTAAGATTAAATCCTAAAACTATGGTAAGAAGACTACAAAAGAGAATAGGAAGGACAATAATTGATCTAATAATAATTTGGACTCAAGAAATTCTCATGTTGAAGTTGGTGACATATTTGTAATACCCTTGGCTATTCATCCATGTGAATATGAAGCAATGCTCTAGACTTCTCTCTATATGACTTCCTATAGGGAGAATTATTTTTACTATGAGAGCTTCAATGGAAAGGACTACCTTGGTGATATATTTTTTTAAAATTATAAAGTGTGGTAGAGTCAAGAGTAAATTATCTAATGGAACTATCAATGGAATCTCAAGAGTTTCTTACATCCCAATTTTTCCACAAAAAGTGGTTTTATATAACAAGATGAATGATGTTTTTGTGTAAGCAGTCTTCATTAAAGAAACACATAATCTAGTTTGTGGACCTACGATGCTTACTAGGGGGTTCAAGTTTGGAATATTTTTTCCTTCAAGCTTATACTTGTAACTTAAATAATACATTTTTTTAATTTTTGGGAACATATTTAGTATCATAGTATCACATTGATAGTACAAAAAAATTTGTTACAACCTACCACTTTGGTAGAAGTTGAACTTGAGTAACATATTTTCACTTTAGTAATATCCTGAAAGATGAAAATTTACTATAATTTCACTTTAGTAACAAGTTGACACTTCAGAAACAATTAATATTTATTTGGAAACTATTGTTAGGCTTCATTAGAAACTTTTCACTTCAATTAAATAGTTGGTTTTTAGCAACATAATACCACTTATAAACTTTAGTAGAACCTAATATGTTTTTAATATAACTATTCTTCAATAGAATATAATTTTATTTAATAATTGATAGATCTACATGGAATTTAGGTGTAATTATTAGTATTTTTTTTTATTGTAGGTGTAAAATCACTTGAAAAATATTGACCATATTATTTTTATTTTTATTTTTTTTTGGGAAGACAAAAGTTTATTTTCTCAAGAAAAATATATAATTATTTAGTTCGCTCAAGGATTTTAATGATATTTTGAAGAACTATGTTGAAAGTAAGATAAAAGTGTTGAGGATAGAAAATGGTGGAGAATATTTCTTAGTAGAGTTTAAAAAATCTATAAGGACAATTATATTGTTGGATGGAAAATAACTTGATACACTCATCAGTAGAATGGATTTGTGGATACAATGAATAGGATGTTAATATATAGGGCTAGGGGTATGCTTATTGATGTTAGTTTGATTAAGAAATTATAGGTCGAATTAATTTCTATAAATTTTTATTTGGTTAAAAAATATCCTACATTAAAATGCTTGCTAAGAAAACCTTAGAGGATGCTTACATACTAAAAAAATCCCCACTTGAATATTTTTGAGTATTTGGATTTATGTGAACAAGTAGAATAGATCCAAGTTTGAATTCAAATGGGTTATGTGCATCATCATCAACTACAATGATAGTGTGAAGGGAAACAAACTTTGGAATCGTATTATAGGAAAGGCACATGATTAGAATTTGGTCTTCAATGATTTAAGATTAGATCCTATTACTGAACAATCAAAAGATTATGTGAATTTGTGCAACTAAAAACCAAATCCTAAGGAAGCTAAAGTAGAGGTTTAAGATGGAATAAAAGAGGAGGATAGTATGAAAAGCTCAAATAGCTTAGAGTTGAGGAAGAATCTCCACTCAATTTTGAGTAGACCCACTTAGTAGAGGAGGAAACCAAAAAGGAAAACTTGCCTAATTTGAGATTTATTTTTACTTTGTCTACTAATATTCATGAGACTATATATGGAGGCAATGGAGATAAATACCAATGAGTCTTAGAGATTGATCATGGATGAGGAAATGATAGAGATAAAGAAGAAAAACACATGGGACCTAGTCCAATTTCCTAAGACGAGGAAACTTATTTGTCATTAAAGGGTCTTCAAGAATAAGTTCAATTCTAAGGGAAATGTTGAGAAGTACAAATCAAGGTTAGTTGTTAAGGGCTATTACTAGGTAGAGGGATCAAATTTTGGTGAGATATTTTTTTAGTTTTAAATATTTTATCTAAAATAGATATTTTTTAATCTATTTCTATAAAATTTGTTCTTTAGGTTGAGTAGAAGAATGTGAAGAAGATTTTCTAACATTATGATCTAGAGAAAGAGATCTACATAACACACTTGGAAAACTATATGGTAAAGAATATAGAGTAATTGGTTTGTAAATTAAAGAAGTCTATTTATGGTCTTAAATAGTCTCAAAGAATATGGCACAAAAAATTTGATGGTAGGTACAAAGTATTTGTTAGAAAAAAAATTAGTTTGTTATTTTTATGATAAGTAAAAGGTGATATTATTTTTAATATCACTTCTATGTTGATAATATGCTGATTTTGGTATTAGTAAGGATGTGATTAGGGATTTAAATCCTAGATTTTGTAACAATTTGACATGAGTGATTTTAGAAATAATGAGTTTATCTTAAGAATGGAGATTATATACGATAGAAATAATAAAAATATTTGATCTAATTAAAAATATATATATTAACTTTATTTCATTGTGTTTTTGTATGATTGAATAGTATCCATCTAAAACTAATAAAATAGAATATATGATGCATTTTATTTGGTCACCTCATGTTATCTATAGCTTGGAGAAAACAAAAGTGGAAGCCTTAAATCAATTTATGACTAAACTTGGAAATGATCCCTAGGTTGCATTGATGAGGGTGTTTACTCCTCTTTGGTGTACTTAAGATTAATCTTTTGGACACTGCCGCATGGCCAAAACAAAAGCGCTTCTAGGTCTTCACATTCTACACCACCTTTTGAGTGCATTTCTTGGAAGTTTCCATGCGGCTTATCGAATTCTCCAACCCTTTGAGTGCCGTCCTGCTTTTTTAACAAGATTTTCATAACCATTCTTCCATCCCTCCACCAACGATTGAGTCTCACCCCTTCCTCTCCATTCTGCCAAGAGAAGCACAAACACCTGCAGGATTACAACACAGTCATGGCCGATGTACAGAGCATTTATGCAGCCAACGAGGACATAGAGAAGGCAGAACAGATAAGCCCGCGGGCCAGCACTCCTCTGGCTCCCAAATCAAGCCTTCCGTCCGAGAAAGGATACCCGGCTGCTAATGGAGGCCAGCTTACAGACTTTATATTTCCCATAGAGCAAATAATTCCCACACTGGAGCCCCGCAGATACTACCCCGGCGCTCCCAGGCGCCGCCGCAATATCTGCTGCCGCTGCCTCGTCTGGACATTTTGCTTCCTGCTGCTCTTAATTGTAGCCATGGCCATAGCTTATGCCATTCTCTACGCCATCTTCAGTCGACAACATTCATATTACCAGCCTCTGAAGTAGTTTTGTTACCGTGCAGACTGGAATTTGATGGTGTGTGAATGTTTTTCAATTTTGTTTCGGTATTTTACAATTTAAAATTTTCTGGTTCCATTTTTTCACAACTACACACATTTCTTGTTATTAGAAAAACGGAATAAAAATTTGTTGCAGAGGAGTATAGCTGCAGCTTCTTTGTTCGACTTTGGTCGTCGGAATAAGTAGAAAAGTAGTTGACCTGAATTCCAGGAGACTATTTTAGAATGTAGTATGATGGATGAGTTGTTTGTTTAACGTACTTTTACAACTTATTGATTGATAAATATAATTGTGAAAATCTGGTAAACGTTTTTAAAATATATAAAAAAAAAAATTTAGGGGAGAGGGGTCCATAGTGGAGCACCCTAACTTCGTGTTTATCAAAATTCTACATGGAATTTCAAATCAGTCCCAATTTTGTACAACAGTTTATTTGGCAACTCACCTGCTTAAAAATTTTAATTTTGGGGTCACATCATCAAATATGATGCCACATCAGCATGCTTTTTGTTAAGGTATTAAAAAAGGATAAAAAAAAAAAGTGAGACCGATAGTGGTGCACTAAGTCATGTTTTATTGGTGCACCGATGTGGCATCACATGATTTGTCAGTTTGTGTACTTTATGGACAAAAGGTGTTTTGTAATTGGATATTAAGATACTCCACTATGAGGTGCACTGAGGACTACTTATATCCCCACTATTGGAGCCCGCTCCACTATGGGCCCCTCTCCCCTATATGAATTAAACATTTTTTTAGAAAAAAATAGGCTGTTTGATAAATATAATTGTGAGAATCTTATAAAGATTTTAAAAATATTAGAAATAAATTTGTGTGTATTAAACATCTAAGTATACTTTTAGTTATATTAGAAGATGAGATCATTTCATAATAAATCAATTGTGAATAGTATGTATTAGTTAAATTGGTGATTATTCATAATGTTTATTTTCCTTGATAGATAAGATTGAGGTATCAAAAATTATCTTCAGGAAAAAAGTTTAATAGAGTGAGAATTCTTATATGTCATTTTTTCTAGAATATTATATAAAATAAAATATTATTATATTTTTTTTAAGATTTGAATTTGTATTTATGTGTGTATATTTTTTCTATTTATGTTATATTTTTTTATTAAGTTCTATTTGTACATATGTTAATTTCAAAAAAAAATGTTATTTAATTCACTACTTTTCAAATTATAGAATATGGATTGGTGTGTATCTTTAAACTATTATTTTGATCACGACCACTAGGGTAGCCTTGACCCCTAATTTCAAATTTATTTTTCCTCTCTATTGAGCTAACTTTTTCATATCTACTCCATTACACCTTTTTAGCATATGCACCATTTGGCCCTAATTTGATAATTTTTCTTTCTATAATTATAAAGAGAGTCTTATGTAATTTTAACTACATGAATAGCAAAAAAATACATTAGTTCTATATTGTAGCATTAGACATCACTACATGATTACTATCTAGCATATATGTACCTTTTTCCAACACTTTTTAAATGGTATAATAGTTCTTCATTGTAACTGTGATAAGATATAAATTTCCCCACTTAGTAACAAGTCCTGCAATGCTTGTTATCACCGCAATGTTCAAAAATAACATAGAAAAAATTAGATGAATCTATTTTTGAAGGTTACTAGGAAAAATCAAAGACACATAGTTGGATTAGGAGATGCATATCAAGATCAAGGTCATTGTTGTGGTTGTGACCTAGACATACTTCATGATTTGGCAAGTTAGATTCTTAACACTAGCTCAATGTTGCATTCAAAAGTTGAGGCCACATTTTTATGAACTAAGGTCACCCACATATTCATGATCTATAAAGTAATTATAGTCGGTCTTCTCATTGGTTATATATTTGCATCTATTAAATTCAATACTAGGTTCAAACACAAAAATATTGGTATTCAATTGTAGTCATATGTCAAACTCTCAAAGATAAACACAAATTTTACTAGCATGCCTTTGTCATTTTTGAAAGGAAGTAGATGAGTGTAATATTCTTCCTACACCAATTTGTGAGACAAGGTATGTGTAAAAATTAAACTGATCATACAATTACAAGGAAATAAATATAAAAGAAATATATTGTAACACAATGATTTACATGGGGAAAACCATTTTGATAGAAAAGCCCCACAATCTAAAGTTGCAACTCAATAAATTATTTAGTAATCAAATGGTTGAAATATATTTCTAAAGTCTAATTATGTATAAGAGTACCGCCAACAAAAAATTTGGAGTAATTCTTGAAGCATAATAGCACCTATGAAACTCACTATGTAAAACTTTCATCTCAATTTCTTAATAAATGGAAAGCAATACATGAAACCATCAAATATAAATTAGAAAATCATTACCTAAAACCACAAAAAATATGTCACCTAAATACTTAGCAAAAAACTAAAACCCAAAATCTCATGGTAAACCCATAGGATTAAAAGAACATATTCCTTAAATTTGGCATAGGCTCATCATAATTCATGTAGGTGCTCTGTTTTGGTTCCATTATATCCATTCAAATATACCTATGATGAGACATAACATGCATCATAAATCAATAAACAAGTGTAACTCTCTTTTACAACTTTCTTATGCATCATAGATACTCTTAACTTTTGATGTGGGGAGGCCAACTTTCTAGTGGCAATTACTTTTTGTCTAGAAATTTTATAGAGCCTATTTAAAAAAAGAGAGATCAAAAAGAGATACACATTTTTGTAACCATCTTTCTCTAGTTAAGGCCTATCTCAACATTTTTCTAGGGCCAAAATCAATCTATAGAGATTCAAGAATTTTACATTTATGTTTATGGCCTAAAAATTACATTTTTTTAATCTTAAGACTAGGATGCAATGTTGATACACCTTTCTTAATATTTTTTGATATTAAATTCTTAACTAATGAGTTATCATTCTAGTCTCAACTCAAAAATTAGAGTATAATATTATTTATTTTTTTTTAATTAACTTACCATATAGATCAATAATATTGGAAATAGTTTATTTCTATACATTAAGTTTTTGGATCCATAACTATAATTTTTTTATTTTAAATCTAAAATATCTAGAAATCATTTTATTTGATGTAGGATGCATATGTACTATTTAGTGGTGATTCTTCCTCTTCATATCATGGCATGTGGATGGAAAGGATTATATTTTGATACTTCTTACTCTCTTACTCTTTTACATATATTTTTTTACTCTTTGACATCCACTCTTTAGAGGGATATACATTTTATATTATCTATTGCATTATGAATCATCATTATATTGATTTGTATGGTCTAGATTGTGAACTACTTGGAACTCATTTATTTAGAAGTAGGAATTGCTTGAGGATCCCTAGGGAGTAATGTATGAAGCTTATTGATACTAATTTTGATGCTCCTTCCTCATCTTTGATTTTCCATGATTTTTCCAATTTTTCTCGATGTAATATATATCTCTTGTGTTGCATGGAGTTCTTAATTCTCTAAGCCTAAAACTAATATATTTTATATTTCATCTACTACTCAAAGTTATCAAGTCATTATATGTATATTATGTGTGTGAGTGCACCAAGTTTGTAGAAAAAAAAGTGGCTAAGAAAACATTTGGAGGAAACTTGTATATATAATTTTCTCATATTATGGCTTGGACATTACTCAATAAGATCATACCATAACACATTTATGTTACTATTTTTGCATGTTATGTGCACATAGAGAATTTTTTATGTATATACTTTTATGTTACATAGAATTTTAATATTTAAATAATGTAGGTAAGTTATAGCATGCTCGTATTATATTTTGAATTATTGATTCCTACTAATTAGGCTCGGAATAGACTTGGTTTTGGTTACCCAATCCTAAGAGATATACCCCATTATGGCTCCCAAAATTATGGTTTACACATTAATTAGAATTTTTGAACTTTGTCCTCATTAGTCTTACTCACTTTACAACAATAATTGTTAAAATCACAACCAAAATATTGGTCTACTTATTATATTTCTAAACTTATAATTTTTACTAGTGAGGAAAAGGAAAAGGGAATAAATGATAAAAGGAAATAAAAAAATCATTCACAAAAAATATATGAAATATTTTACCTTGTTTCCCTTGCTCTCCTAATTGAGTTAAAGTGTAGTGAACCCAAAGATCGACTTAATGTGCTCAATAATATATGTATTGATTTTTGTTATCTAATGTGAATTTCTAAATGCACCAAAATTACAATAGATAAGGATGTAATGGATTGATTTCCAAATGGATAGCACAATAGTATGATTAAATGTAACTTAATTAAATGGACAACATGATATTAGCATGGACATGGATGGATTAAAATGGAAGCTCCAAGACATTCAATTTATAGTTTTTCCATGAGGAAAACCAAGGTACAAGATGTAAATTTGATGGATGACTAATATTTGTGTAGTGTCAAAAATTGTACTCCCTTCTTGGAGATAGTACAATTTCATACCTAGCTTGGATGTATCCTAGTCCCCTTGCATTCATGTCCTATAAATCATCATTAATAGGCCCCTAAGACCCTTTATTATGTATCCCAAGGCTCATTTCAACTAAAATCCTAATAAATTCAATAAATGCACTTAATATTCTAACCCCCTCAACATTCCCTCACCCTGAAAACTTAGGGTGGGACTAGTACACCACCCTGGGTGTATTAGTCCACCTAGGTGGGACCTATATGCCACCCTTGGCGTATTAGTCCCGTTTGGGGCCTTTTTAGGGTTTTGAGTAGGAAATCAAGGTTTTTAATTCAAATTTTACAAATTTCAGCATTTGGGATCTAATAAATGGTAAATTAGATAGGGTTCAGGTATAAAATTAAGGTTTCAAATCATCATTTCATATGACAATTTTTATCTAAGAACTAGAGCTTTCAAGAATCCAAGTATCCTAGCAAGTTTGTGAAATCAAGAGCATTCAAGAGCAAGTTATCAAGCATTTGGAGCAATATTCAAGATGCAAGCATAATGTCAAAGTCTTCATGCATCATGTGTGTTTGTGAGCTAACATTTGTGATGTAGGTTTCATGATTCAAGCAAGCATTCAAGGAAAATATTCAAGCATTCAATCAAGAGTCAAGATCCACATTCATGCTATCCATTTCACACAAGTTTGCAACCTTCATTTCAAGGGTTTGGTGATTTTCAACATTGCATTTGTTCATTCATCATTCCTTCATGCTATTTCATTTCATTTCAAGGTTTAATTACCAAAAAAAGGTTTGACCAAGGAAAACCCCAATCCTCTAACAAAACAACATTTTTCTCTCTCTTGTGATGTGTGTTTTGAAGATTTAGGTGAAATGGACTTATTTTCCCAACCTAGCGATTTAGTCCCCGATATAGCCTTTCAACAACATTAAATAGTGTCGCATATGGGTTTGGAGGACTCAGAAAAACCTATAAGTTGACTAAATTGCCCAACCTAGCATATTAGTCCTGAGATAGTTTTTTATCACTGTTTAGTAGATATTGACATATAACAGAAGAATTCTAGATTCTACCCTAAAAACCTTAGAGTAGGACTCATACGCCCTACCTAACATATTAGTCTTGGTGCAAAACCTACCAATATTTTTCAAGTTTGCAGATCTTGTCTTGGCATCTCCATTCATCCGGGTACTTTTTGTTTCATTCAATTTATCAATTTATCAATTTGATTCGATGCTTTCAATTTTCTAGGTTTCATAGTGAGTTTACATAAGTGTTTGCATTTCTCCCTTTTGTAGCTTCATTTAATGGTGAACCCCCATCCAATTATCCAAGGAATCCACTAGCCATTCCTCAATCGAGTCACTAGGTTGAGGGATCTAGTTTCCTAATGAAATGAAGTGTGAAATAGGTCCAATTCCATCTCCCAAAAGGTGGAACCCCTAAATTTCCCTTTTGTTCATTTTGGTGAACCCAACCTTTGTACCCTTGAATTTTTTATTTGGAGAACATTGTAGCCCTAGATCTAGGTTTCATTAACTTTGCATTAGATTTGCATTAGTTAAATTGCATTTAGAGCTTGCAAATATTGCATTAGTGAAAAGTGCATTTAGGTTACAATTTTCCATTTTGCATCATTCAATTTCATTGAAAATCTATAATTGTAAATAGTCAACTAAGCGTACAACCTAGACACATTAAAATAAACTCATAATTTGTTGATTCAGGCTTAAAAACCCTAATTTGGACTCATTCGACTACCTGGGCATATTAGTCCCTGTACAGGTCTTTTTTTGCAAATTTCTAGGTATTTTGTGCTCTCCATTTTTCACTATCTAAACCTATCAAAAACCCTAATTTGGATTCATACGCCCACCTAGGCATACTTGTCCCTGATTAGGTCTGAATTTGTACTTTATAGCAATAAAATCTTTTCATTTGTGCTTTCGGTTGTTTCCTTTAGGTTACTATTTCAGTTTGCAAAATTACTTTCATTTCAAGTGCATTTGTAAACATAAAATTGCAATCACATCATTTTCTGATCTCTTGCATTCTCAAGTATTCAATTATTAATCTTGCATATCATTTCTAAAAATTGGAGTCATTTTAACCCTAGATCTAAGTTTACAATGGATTGCATTAGGTTTGTATTAGTTGCATTACATTTAGGGTTCTTTAATAATTGCATTAGTTTGCATTGCATATAGGGGTTTAAATTTGCATTTTTTAAAATCTGAAAAATTGAAAAATTTGCATGCATTTATTGTTTCATTTCTTGAAGCTTTGCATAAGTTTGACAAAAGTACTTTTCACTTTTGCATACACAATCTTTGTACATTCATGAAATTCTACATAAGTTGTATAAAAGTACCTTTCATTTTTGGGCACACATCGTTTATATTCTTGAAGCATTGCATAAGATGGATAAAAGTGCTTTTCATTTTTGGTCAAATAATGTTAGTATCTTACCTTTCTAAGCATGCCAAGAAAATTTCCATCTCTCAGGCACTTATGAGAATGTTTTACCGAAAGATAATACAATAGTAGACAATCATGGCAATCAAATTTGATCCCCTCCTAATATCTCTCCTATTTGTGATGAAGATATTTTGGTGTTAGAAGATCCAATCATTGAGTTCCATGAGAATCCTACTTGTTTCTCTTCCCCTACTAAGGAAAACACCATTGAATGTTCAAGAGGATACCATCATTGATAAGAAAGACAATCCAACCATAGATGACTCCCCTACTTGTGATGAAGTTATTTTAGAGGAACCAACCTTTGAATGTCATGAACGTCTAGTTTGTTGCCCTCCTAAAGACTCCCCTACTAGGGAAGATATCATGATGCAAGAAAATGACAACATTGACAATAGTGATATGGTTTCCTTAGATGAAGACAATGAAGTGACATTAGACTCCCCTTCACTAAAAAAATCATAAAAATAAGGATAAGTGTGTTGAGGTTATGAACATTAGAAATCCCTTGAGACCTTTAAGATCCTTAGACCACCTACAAATCTTTCAATTATTGAACCATACAAGCCTCAGCTTATCCTCTATCTACCCTCACAACAACCACAAGTTCAAAATAAACCCATGCTTATCTTACAACCACCTACAAGACAACTTGATAATGATAATGTTTCACAGCAACCAAGTTACAATACCATTGCTCATACATATAACACTAGAAACAATCTGCAACCAAGACAAACAACTCCAACATCCCTCCCATTAACTCAACATATCTTGCCTAGTGCCCCTCATTTTTCTTTACATAATGGAAAGTAGTATGATCTTGTTGAACAACTAAAGAATAGGACCCTACTAAGATATCCTTATGGGATCTTATTCAAGCTTCACCTATTCATCATAACATGCTTCAAAATACTTTACAACAAGTTCCTACCCCTCCTAATGTGCGACCAAATGATGTAGCAGCCCTAATTCAAGGAATGAATGAAGACATTATTTTTCACCAAAATGAATTACCTCCTTTGGAAGTGCAAAAATAAAATTAATCTTTCATGTTAATAGTTATCTTCAATAGGATAGGGATAAAATAAACCCTTGTTGACAATGGCTCAACTCTTAATGTGTGTAGTGTAACCCTTTTGGATAAGCTTGGTGTAGATAAATCATGAATTGAACCCGATTCCTTATCGATTCAAGGATTTGACAATGTAGGAAAACAACTACTTGGTGTGATCACATTACCTATATTACAGTTAAGAAGGTAACATTACAACCCCGGTCCATGTTATGCCTCACGATCTTTCATATAATATTCTTTTAGGTAGGCCATGGATTCATGAGATGAATGTGGTACCTTCTACTCTTCATCATAAAATGAAGTATTTCTACAACAACAAAGTGTATACAATCAAAGTTGAACCTAAACCAAATAGTTGTTTGAACATTGAGAAAGACAAGGAAAATCCTTTAAAAACACTAACACTAACTACACAAGTGGAACCTATGTAAGAGAAAGAAAGAGAAAAGCATATTAAGGAAGTCACGAAGCTATTGGAAGATGATTGAGTTCCTTAGATTTTACACCTACATTCATGGGAGAACACAAGATCATAACAAAAGATTCTAAAAATAAAAAAGAACCAATGGTAATGTCAACACAAAATTCAACGAAATCTTCGAAAGCATCCACTTCAACCACTTTAGAAGAAAACACCAGATACCCAACAAACTTTAGTGAAGTTGATTATGAACAACCACCAAATCCAAAATAAATGAAAATTCTTTATGGGAGAGGTTATGAAATTATGAAACAACTTGGGTATAGTGGAAAAGGATGTGGTGCTATAGAATAAGGTATTTGTGTCCCTATAGAGCCTCACACACAAGAAATGACTAATAGTCTTGGTTATTGTCCCTTAAATAAATAAAAAAACAAGTCTTCACTCAATATCAACACTCTTACAAAAGATTCTTCTAAGCCAACCTTAACATCAGTGCATCTTGAACTTATACAAACTTGTGGTCTTGGTTATTGTCCTTCTAAAGAAATGAAAGAAACAAAGAAATATTCACTTAAAGTTAATGTCATCACAAAAAGCACTCCTAGGAAATGTGCTAGTAACGATTGGAATTTGTTAGACTTTACACCCTCCTTTCAAGGAGAGAACAAAATCTCATAGAATAAAGAGTCTTGTGTAAGTATGACACCTTGTACTAAGCAAGAGATATCTTTGGCACAAAATATAGGAACATCTTCTACTTTTGATCAAGAGAGTATCTTGTTGAGACTCCTCCAAGATCACTAGATATTTATCCCTCCAAGAACACAAAAGAAATTTTATATCACAAGTTCATTTTATGTGTATCATAGAGTTCATGGTCATTCTACTAATGAATGTAAGGCTTTGGGTAATGAAATTGAAGATCTTAAGGATTGTGGCACTCTTCCTTGTGTTGAAGTACCTTGTTCCTCTAATTGATACTAATTTTCATGTTTCTCATCAATCACCTCAGCCCATCCTTGTCTTGCACTAAGTGGGGGAAAGGCCCATTAGGTAGCCTTGTCATCGTATGGCACTTATCGTTATCTCTTTTGGCTAGTTGATTGTCTTCCATGTATATATAAGAGCAAGCTTGGGATGTGGATGACATGCGTTAAGTTGGATTGCATGTGATGTACTTTTCTTTCTATGTTTAACATTACATTTTGGGGGCAACCGTTTATTAATGATGTAGTTGTTATCACCCAATAGTGCACCCTTGTTGAGTTGCAATTCTGAGCCTACTGGTGAAACATGGGATAACTCCCCTGATTGTGGGATTAGGTTGTGGGAGTTAACCTCCAGAGGGATCTAGCTCTCTTGGTGTTCACCTATCCTAACTTAAACTACTACTTTTGCTAATGAAAAAGGATAGAAGGATAACATGAATTGAAAACTACCTATATGGGTGACGCACCAAAATTTCTACAACCTACTTTTGCTATTTTGACACAAAAAAATTTGTTTATTTAGCTTATTTTCACACAACTCACATGTTCAAATGCTCAAGCATAAGTGTTTCATAAGAAATTCTAGTATGTAAATACAACCTCTAAAAGGAAAACTAGATGTTTTCACAAGTAAAGATTTTAAACCTTAACAACATAACTTATGACCTACAAGAAACGTGCATTTTATGCCAAAGGTTTTGGAAATGAGATAGTATATTAGAGGATTTAAGCATAAAACACAAAAATATACATCAATCATCAATTGCACACAATAAAACAGTCATTGAGAAGGAAAAATCACTAAATTTTATTAAAAGAAAGGTGTTCTTATAGCATATACAAGTCTAAAATATGCTTCTCCTTGCTTGAAAATGCGTTACAAAATATTTTCACAGTTGTTTCTGAGAAAAATGAGTTACAATGCTCTATTTTTTGCTTCTACAGCTTTGAAACATGAAAGAACTAAGTGAAAAATGAGGCCTAAGGGTCCTATATCTCATTTCAAGCATAGGAGAGAATATAGGAACTAAAATTGACAAAGTTACAAAGCCTAAAAGTAGGGTAAATTGTTTTACACGCCCAAGAGGTTTGTGCTTTGACTTGGTCCTTTTAACTCCTTGAAAAGTGCTCCGGCTGATGATGAGGCTCCTAAATCCTTAGGAAAAAGTTGATCTACCTCTAGATGCTCTCAAACTTCCCACAAGAAGCTCAAACTACCACCAAACTACCTTCACTACCTATAAATCTTCTCCTAAATGCTCTCATGATGTCCTTGATTACTCATAAATGCCACCAAACTACTTAACCTCTTTCATGAATGCCTAAAGTACCCCCCTAAAAATATTAACTTGATGCCCTTGTCATCTCTTGTAAGAGATTTTAATGTTTTGGTCATGCAAAACTAAAACGTCTACTTTTGAGGGTTCAAAACTATCCCAAACTATAAGTTTTTGGCTCCAATTTTCACCCAACTCCTAGTTGTACTCATGCAACATTGGAAATAGACTTAAAATGACTGAAAATACCTCAAACTGATCCCTTTTCTCATTAAGACTCTAAGTTAGCATGACTATGATATTTTAACATGATAATTCAAAACTTTTGCTTTGCTTCCATCTATTTCAAACCCTTCAAGAAAAAGCCTTGAAAGCTCCTTAGTAGACCTGTAGATGTCAATGTGACTATCCTTATGCTTGACTGTCACCTCTTTTCAAATTGTGACTATCTTTTCTAAGGAACTATATTCTAAAGTGATTGTAATTCATATTACTCCACAATCATCTTAAATGCTTTGCATTCATTGTCTTTTGAGAGTCTTGTTATAATGTTTAAGGACCATTTACTACTAGTAAATGATACTTTGCATCCTAAAAATTTACCCAAGACTTGATCACAATCCTCTAATAGGTTAAAAACCACTGCATGTACTTGTTCCTCTTATGAGGCTTGCCATGCAGGTGTGTTCAAGAAGTTGAATCCACTTTTTGGCCAAAAAGTGGAAGTGTTTTCCCTGATTTTCAAAATTTGTTGCATTTGACCTTAAAATTTGAAGCACTTAAAGACGGAATCTTAAAAAAAGTCACAAATCATAAAATGTAGTACTTGGAGTCTAGTTTCCAAATATGTAATTTATTTTAATACCCA
>VDFB02281492.1:1031105432-1031132121 GCA_007258455.2 Sequoia sempervirens
TTTGACCTAAATAATCGTATTTCTAAATCCTTTTGGAAAAAGATTTTTAACTCATTAAAGCACGTGTTTGATATTGTTTTGTAATTTTTTATTGAATTTTTTTTTTGTTAATTTTTTATTGGCCATATTTGTTGTTTTGAAAAATTGGCGTGTACGTCACGCATAACATGACCTAAACTTGTCATTTATTTATTTTTTCAATTTGAAAAAAATATCTGAAGTACTTTTTTGTACAATTTGTTTTCCAAAAAATTATTTTAATAAAAATTTATTAAAATACTAAAAAACCCTGATATTTCAAGTTTATGGACTAGTTTCATCAGAAATTATCGATTTCGTACAATTCATTTTCCAAAAAATTATTTTAATAAAAAGTTATTAAAATACTAAAAACCCCTAATATTTCAAGTTTATAGACTAGTTTCAACAAAAATTACTTGAAAAATAGAAAAAATAATTCGATTGTAAAAAAAATTACATATTTGGAATCTACATTGTCTCATCTATAATGGGTTTTAATTCCGTCAAAAATTATACAAAAAAGGTCTTCAGACATATGTCCAAAGTCACTATTTTCTTGTGACATTGACATGACCTACAAGTTGTAGGTCAAACTAGGTCCAAAGCTTAGGTTTGAATCCTCAAGCCTTTTCCTGAACCAAAAAACAAAGCAAAAACCTGACCAAAAATTTAAATTTTAAAAATCGGGATCCTATTCTAAAATGGGATCCAGTTACATTAAAAAAAATATTATGCTTTTATGAAACGGGATCCCACTTTGAAACGAGATCTCGTTTTATTTTAAAATGGGATCCCGTTTTGAAATGAGATCTTGTTTCTTAAAAGCATAAAAAAGAAATTATGTTTATTTTGAAATGGAGTCTTGTTTTTAAGAAATGGGATCTTGTTTCTTAAAAGTATAAAAAAATATTTTTTATGTTTTTTTGAAATGGGATCCTATTTTTAAAAAAACAAGATCCCATTCTAAAATGGGGTCCCGCTCCCATTCTAAAATGGGATCATGTTTCAAAAAATCATAAAAAAATATTTATTTTTTTATGAAATGAGATCTCGTTTTAGAACGAGATCCCTTTTTTTTAAAAACGGGATCCCATTTTTGGCTTAGGACCCTGAACCTAAACAGGATCCCATTCTGTTGAAGCCAATTTCAGGTTTTTTTGCTAAGGCAAAAACTTCCAAGTCTCGTGGACTCATCTTCTTGCATTTACCCATGCATAGACTATCCTTTACTATAGGAAATGATACTTTGTTTTTATGCACCTTACCTAAATCCCTATTGAAGAATCAAGATGATCAACTACCTCAGGTATTAGACCAAGCTCCTTAGTAGGTCCATTCTCCTTATCTCTATCAATTATGCATCCAAAAACAATGAGAAGGTGTATCTAGTGATGGGTCAAAGATAAGGATAGCCTCTTTTTCTAGAAACATAACTGCTTCAACTTGCTTAATCTTCATATAGATCCAACATGGTGACTTTGGCAAGAACAACATTTAACACCAACTTTGTAAGAACTAGCACATCTATTGCACCTAGCATGTCCTTGGCATGGAATGGATATGCCTCAAAATGCTCATTATTCTTATCATACATCCTCTTCATAGATGATGATCTAGTTGTATCGCCATTCTCAATGCTTCTATGGATTTGGTGGTTGCCCCTTTATCACTATATGTTGCTTTTTATTGACAAACTTTGTGACTCTCTTAATACCTAAGCTCTCCATGATATGCCTATTGTCCCTTCCTCATGATTGTCCATGTATGGACTATCAACTCTTATGAAGGATGCCATGTCCTTATCATTCATTTTTTTATCCTCATCATAGTGCACTATGGACTATCCATTATTTTCATAGTCATAGCTTGTTCTTGACTATCACAGTTCAAGAAAAAACTCTTCTCTTGTTTCCTTACTATGCTCCTTTCTTCATGGACACTACATTGACTTGACACCTCATCATTCATTCATGTGATCTTTAGTTCTCATTTGTAACCTTTAGTTCAAGATAATGCAAAGCGGACCTCAAAATTGTTCATTTGTTACATTGAAAATGTACTGGGAATTAAGCAATCTTCTCCAAAAATACTTGGTCTTTTGCGGACCACATGCATACTATTACACCATCACTTCTACAATGGGTTGTCATCAATGGTCCAACACCATATACCATCATGCTCATGTTGTCAATAGGATTTGTATTCAAATCACTCCTTCAAGCATAAGCTAAGGAAAGATACTCTTATTGTTTTAGTCTCTACATAAAAATTATAGTACCATGCAAAAAAAAATTGTAGGGGAAGTCAATATTTTTTCTTTAAAAAAATATTATGTTATATTTTTCATTAGTTTCATGACTAAAACTAAGCTTTTTGTGTGATTAAGGTTCAAAAAATATGTTCCTTGGAAATATCTATACAACTCTAAAATCTCCATTAATGTAACTATATGGCCAAGAGTATTTTTAAGTGGCAAAGATAAAGAAAATAACAAAACCATCTCAAGTAATATGTCAAAGTCACAAATTATGCACAACCTACTAAGTATTATGTTGGGTTGTGTTTTCTTGGGTTGTGGATACTATTCAAAACTTGTTTTATGGTTATCGAGAGAAGGAGAGTGAGGAATGAAAGTTGTGTGTGCATGGAGTAGAGCTAAATTAGTTTGTGTGGGACTAACCTGTGGTACATAAAGGAATTAGGAGTGTGGTGTTATGATTAGTGGGCCCATGTTTTGGAAGAGAAATAAAATATGTTTTTTTCTTAATGATGTGAAGAACTCCATGCATTTGAATTCCTTATCATCCAATGAATATGGCTTTCAACGATGATTTTGTCTTGTAGAAGATACAAAATCAACCAAGCATGTTAAATGTTGCATAATTCCAACTTTTCCAAATATTTTTTTGTAAAAAAAATTGGTAGAGGACTTCTATTCATGCTCATTATTGTTTTGATTATTTTCTAATGAAGTTAAATTTGTATAAAGTTCTCCAAAATCTTATTCTTCATTGTGAAGAAGTTGAGAATGAAAAGATAGCAATGAATTAATTAAACAAATGAAGAACTTATGATCTTATGTTGATGGAAAAAGAAATACTTGTCATGGATGGCTATTGATAGACATTTTTTTTAATTCTTTGATACATATAGTTGTATGTATTCTACTTTTTTAGGCCCAATTTTGTTGATTAATCATTATTTGATGAAAACATTATTTCCCCTATTTTATATTTGATTTGACATGATCATGGTAAAGTTTTTCTCTATGTCATAGTATTGAGACTTGGACTTGTAAGGTCCATTTTGGGCTCTAAGTCAAACTTGGCCAAAAGAAATGGCAAGAGTTGGAAATTAAATTAATTAAAATTTAAGCAAAATATAACCCAAAATTCCTATAGAGTCCAAATTCACATTCTCAATAACTATCTAAAATTGTATGCACATGAATGTATAACAGATATTGCATAGACAACAAGAAAACAATATGTGTACTATTAATATTTATCTTTAATCTAGTCATATTCTTCAAATATTATTTTTGGAATGGTTTGTTGCAACTATTTTGTATTTTTTTCTATACTACTCATTATATTTATACATAACCTAAGGAGTGATCTAAAGCAAAATGCATAAACGCATTTGCCAATTGCAAAAAAATGCATTAAAAGGAAATCAATTCATATCTAATATTTGATATGAGCTATCAAATTTATGCTCATATTAAAATTTAAAGATACTTCCAATACATGGAATGAATTAAAAGAAAATTTAATATAATTGTGTGATGTCACTCATGGATCAAGTAAGGGAAAACTTCTCTCCAATCTACAAAATATTTTCTAGTTATTTAAAAATTGTTTAATAATAACCTAACAATTGTTTGAACAACATGAAGCAACTTTCTTTTCTTTCTTTTTTTTTTCTTTTTTTAATATAAGGGATAAATGCTTTTGATCCAAAGCTATGAACCAATGAGGTCAGACATGGGGGGCCTCATCCCCAATATAAATTCTCAACAGTTATACCTCAATGGGGTTTGAACCTTGATGGTAAGAATAACAACACAACAACTCAACCATCACACCATGCCACTATTGATCCAACATGAAACAACTTACCCATTAAAAAGCAACACAAAAATATAACCTATCAACCAAAAATTTATTAATATAAAATAACTTCAAACCAGAAAAAAAGAAAGGAAAAAAGAAAGGAAAAAGAAGACAAAATAATTGTATTTATTAAAATTTCTTGGAAACCCATATAATAACTTCTTAGATGGATAAAATAACCATGATCTCTTTCTCGGTAATGGTGGCCTCTTTCTATTTCTTTGAAACCCATATAGTAACTTCTTAGATGGATGGATGAAATAACCATGACCTATTTCTCTATAACGATGGCTTCTATTTCTTCAAAGCCCATATAGTAACTTCTTAGATGAATGAAATAACCATGACCTCTTTCTCCGTAACGATGGCTTATGTTTCTTCGAAGCCCATATAGTAACTTCTTAAATTTCTCTGACGATGGCCTCTTTCTATGGCAGCCCACGCCCTCCAATGTTGAACGTGCTGAATAAACCAGGGCTAGCGTGTACGACGACGAAACAATAATCAGAAAGAATTTAGTTAATAAATCATTAGATAAGCAACTGCTTTAATTTGATGGCCGTATGACCGTATTTGCACTATTCCCACAAAAGACAATCAGGGTTTTAAGTTTGCATGCGATGAAAAGAGATATTTTGGGCAGGTGAAAGTTTTCAAGGGATTCAAAAATATCTGTATGAAATAAAAGGCGATATGTTTGGCAGAGTCAAAAATTTCAATGGATTATAAAGAATATATGTATGTGGCGTTTAGTTCTTCCCTTTGAGTGCGAAGCAAATGATGACTGATAACTGTTAATTGAAAAAAACTGCTCGGCCGAAAGTCAAATTTAGACTAACAAGAAGTCCATTCGCTTCCCATCCGAGCACTCACTACACATGCACAGACAATTCAAAACCCAAATCCCCCATTGGAAAATGAAGGAAAACGTGTCTACCAATCTGAGGATCTAAAACTTATGACACAAGATAAGCCACGTCAAAACGACGAAACGTTTGGGAACAGTCGAGGAAACCTAAAAACCAATTCGTGTGAAATACAGAGGAATGGGGAGAAGGGTAGTGGGAGCATACACGGCGGCTCACCTTACGATTTTCTTCACAATCTATCTCACCATGCGATCACCCACACGACTAACTTCTTTATTCCGGAGTTCCAAGCGTTTGCGAACTCTTCCCGCCTCGCCTTTTAACGAGATTTTCATTATCATTTCATCATACCGCGCAGTGATCAATTCTCTCCGAGCTGAAAACAGAAGCAGGATTATAACACAGTCATGGCGGAAGCACAGCGAGTTTATCTGGCGAAAAACGACGCAGAGAACGACGCGTGGAAAAGTCCACCGTCCAGTGCTCCTCTGGTTCCCAAATCGAGCTCTGTGTCCGAAAAAGTAGAACCCGACGCTAACCCAGGTCAATTTCCCACACAGAAGGCCCCCAGATATTACTCTTGCCTTCCTAAGTGCTGCCGCAATTTCTACTGTCTCTGCCTCGTCTGGACGTTTTGCCTCCTGTTCCTATTTATTGTCGCCCTTGTCATAACTGCAGCCATTCTCTACGGTGTCTTCCAACCGAGGATTCCCAAATACTCAGTCGACAACGTTCAGATTACCAGCTATACCCTCGGTTTGGACGCTACCCTTTCTTCGCAGTTTGTGGTGCGTGTGAGAATGACGAATCCGAATAAAAAGATCGGGATATATTACTTAGACGACAGCTATCTTGGGGTTTTCTACACCGACACCGAGATTTGCAGGGGCAAACTGCCTGCGTTTTACCAGGGCCACAAGAATACTACTAATTTGGACATTATTCTCACAGGGATTAACGTCCAGATTACCAGTAAGATGGTTACGTTGCTGAATGAACAGAAGCAGCAGGGAAGTATTCCTCTGCATTTGAAGGCGGATGTTCCCGTGAAGGTCAAGTTTGGGAAACTGAAAAGCATGAAGATTACTTTCCGCTTGCGGTGTGACCTGGTGGCCGACACGCTAGATGAGAACACCAATGTCAATATCAGCACCAAGAAATGCAAGGTGAAGCTTTGAACAGAAAATTCGGATTTTGTCGAACTATACTGTTCTATCCTTTATCTGTCCTTGACTCCTTATCAAGAACGACCAAGCAAGGAGTTTGTTATTCGATCATAATTAGGCCGCCATTGATTTGTAAATTTCGTTCCACAAGTTTAGTGATTCATACCTATAACATCATTGGTACATAATATTATAATTTGTACGTTGATACAGTCTAGTTCTGGTTGTACACATAGAAAAAGATATTTGATGTTTCATTTTAAACAAATTCGTTTATTTTTTAATTTGTATGGCTTTTCTCTAAAACCATTCTATGGCGTCGTTTGAACAGTGCAAATTATTTATGTAGTGCGAAACTTTAAGCAATACAATTTTTTAACCTGAAAATTCAGGGAATTAATATTATAAAAGAACGTAACACAAGCCTAATCTATCGCTCCAATAAAATTCAAAATTCCATTATCCAAAATATGTCGGGAGAGATTGCCGTGAAGAAACTTAAAGAATTGCGTACAGGGGCTCAAATAACTTGTACGGAACGGCGTACGTTCCAGATTCTCTCGAAGCCTATCTACTTTCATAGGGTAAGGGGGTACATGCACTAGTCCTCCAAATTTGGCAAAGGTACTTTTTTTTCTAATGACAACTACATTTGAAAAAACTCCATATTTGGTGGAAATTTTGTCAAAATTGAAAATGGCATCATGGTGGCATCAGTAGACAACCTTGGATTTTTTCCCTTCCTTCACCATTGGCTATTTGGCTTTTGAAACCCATCTTTAAAGGTTTTTTTTTGCATATATATGCTCCTTTTTAAATATTTTTTTGAAATGAGGTAGAATTTCGTACTCTTCATGATGGTGTAGGTGATTTATAGTTTGTAAATCTATTTTTTTATAATTTGAATGTTCTCAATGATCTAGTTGTGTAATTTTGTTTTTGGCAACTTCAAAGGGCTATAACTTTTGCAAACAAACTCTTTTTTGGGTTCAATTTTTTAAATTGTTCCTTTTATTTCCTATCATTTCCTAGTAGAATTGTATTTTTAGTGTGTGGTCATTTTCATATAAGAAATAAACTCCCACATTTTAGTAAATAATTTTTCTTGGTTCCTCTCTAGGTACTCCCTTCCCCTTTACACATGAGGACAAAATACTTGCCAAGTGGCCATCTAATCTTTTCTAAATTTATATCAAGATTTATTTGTCCCCTGCTCAAATCCCAAGTAACCTATCTCTTCTTTTGCCTCATATTGAGTGGCTTGCTACATAAGACAAGAAATATAGTTTCCTCGTCGGTCTTCTTCCTCTTACGGCATTTCTAGGTTGCTTGCTCATGTGAAGACCAATGAATATTTTAGAACATTTACTTTTCTATGTTTTTCACACTCCCCATGAATTATACCTACTAAAAATTTCTCTTGTTTTCATTTACTCAAATTTGTCCTCCCACCCATGACCCTACAAGAAGGAAACAAAATCTTATTTGAATAAGGATACCACAACCTTATATATTTTTGTGTGCCCCATTCCCTTCTTGTATATGCCCTTCTTGGGTAGATCCTCTTCATGCCAACACACTATCTTCTCACATCATATGACCCTTAAAAAATCTTCTTTACTTATAAAATTGAAAACTAATTCCCATCAAAAACTGTTGATAAGTTTCAAAAAGAGATTTACTAATTTTTAAACATGTTGAAAGATTAAATTAAATTTTCTAATTCCCAGTCATGAAAACTACTCAAATTTATGTGTTAAATGGGGATATCATCAGGTAGGAAAATGACTCGCTAATAAAATTATAGGCAGAAATTAATAAACTCTATAGATGTGCCTTTCTACCATTCATTTTTTTTCAAATTATATATCATTAGCTTTTTAATTAATAAAAACTAGTATACACATTATTCATTAAAAAATTAATAAATATGTTAAAACCAATTATTTATTATAAAATTTATACGAACTTTTAACTCTCTTCTTAATTTTAATTAAAATTTAGTAATGTAAATTAATTCCAAACCAAAAAAATAATCACAAATAATTTTATTCATTAAAAGCTTTCTTCCAAGTTCGTATCATAACTTGTTAGATGGGTGAAAAAACCATGGCCTCTTTCTTGTAAGAATGATCTCCTTATGTGGCAGAATATGTCCTCCAATACTGAACGTGCTGAACGAAACCAGCGCTAGCGTGTACGACGACAAAATAATAATCAGAAAGAATTCAGTTATTAAACTAATTACATACGGAACAAGTTTAATTTGATAGCCGTATGACCGTATTTGAACTCTTTCCCAGTAAAAACAATCGAAGGTTTGAACTCTCAATGAAATAAAAGGAGATATTTCGGGCAGGTGAAAATTTTCAAGGAATGAAAAAAATTATGTACGAAAGGAAAGACGATTCGTTTGGCAGAGTCAAAATTTTCAATGAATTAAAAAAGAATATATGTCTGTGGTGTTTGTTGTTACCTTTGAGTGCGAGAGAAATGATGCCTGATAACTGTTAACTGAAACAAATTGCTCGACCGGATTCCAAAGTCAAATTTTGGGTAACGAAAAATCCATTAGCTTCCCACAGACTATTTAAGACCCAAATCCCTCACAGAAAAAAAGAAGGAACACGTGTTAAGCAATCTGAAGATCTAATACTTCAGACACAAGATAAACGACGTAACGTTTGGGAACAGTCAAGGAAACCTTAAAACCGATTCGTGTTTGGAAAAATCGTGTGAAATACGAGAGGAATGTTGAGACGGGCAGTGCACATACACGGCGGCTCACGCCACCAGAGCAAAGCAAATGTTATTTCGCTTACGATTTTCTTCACAATCTATCTCACCCTGCAATTTCCCATATGTCTAGCTTCTTTCCTCGGGAGTTCCAAGTGTTTGCGAACTCTCCACCGTGGAAAACCCACAGACCTTCCTGCCTCACCTTTTAAGAGATTTTCATTATCATACGCCCAGTGATCAGTTCTCCCGAGTTAAAAACAGAAACAGGATTATAACACAGTCATGGCGGAAGGACAGCGGATTTATCAGGCGAAAAAGGACGCGTGGAAAAGTCCACCACCCAGTGCTCCTCTGGTTCCCAAATGGAGCCTTGTGTTCCAAAATGTTGAACCCAACGCTAATCCAGGCCAGTTTATGCACGGTAAATTTTCCACACAGGAGGCCCCCAGATATTACTCCTGCCCTCCTAAGCGCTCCCGCAATTTCTACTGTCTCTGCCTCGTCTGGACGTTTTGCCTCCTGTTGCTCTTGATTGTCGCCATTGTCATAGCTGCGACCATTCTCTACGCTGTCTTCCAACCGAGGATACCCAATTACTCAGTCGACAACGTTCATATTATCAGCTTCTCCCTCGGTTTAGACGCTACCGTTTCTTCGCAGTTTGCGGCGCGTGTGAGAACGACGAATCTGAACAAAAAGATCGGCATATATTACTTAGACGACAGCTATATTGGGGTTTTCTTCACCGACACAGAGATCTGCAGGGGCAAACTGCCTGTGTTTTACCAGGGCCACAAGAATACTACTAATTTGGATATTATTCTCTCAGGAACTAACGTCCAGATTACCAGTAAGATGGTTACGTTGCTGAATGAAGAGAAGCAGGAGGGAAGCATTCCTCTGTATTTGAAGGCTGACGTTCCCGTGAAGGTCAAGTTTGGGAAACTGAAAACTATGAAGATTACTTTCCGCGTGCGATGTGATCTGGTGGCCGACACACTGGATGAGAACACAAGTGTCAATATCAGCACGAAGAAATGCAAGGTCAAGCTTTGAACAGACAAATTGGATTTGCTGAATTATACTGTTCCATTCTTGATATGTCTTTAACTCTTTATCGAAGACGATCAAGCAAGGAATTTGTTTTTCGATCATAATTGAGCCGCCATTTTTTTATATATTTAGTCTAGTGATTCATCTATAACATCATTGATACATAATATTGTAATTTGTACCTTCTGTCTAGTTCTGGTTATACACATAGAAAAAGATATTTGATGTTTCATTTTAACCGAGTTCGTTTTAGTTCGTTAATTTATATGGTCTTTCTCTGCAACAATTCTATGCGGTCGTTTGAACAGTGCAAATTATTTATAAAGCGCGAAAGTTTAAACAATCTAAATTAAATTCTCTTTAAAGAACGTCACACAAACAAAATCCATCTCTCGAATAAACTTCGAAATTTCGTCACTCCAAAATTTGCGTGTGAAGCAATTTAGAAGAATTTGCTGAAATGGGCTCACATTACTTTTGTACGGAACACTCTACGTGCACTGCAATCTCTCAGAACGACACAATCTACCCATGGCAAGTTCAGTTATTTGAGCTCATTTGCTGAGAGCTCAATTAAAATTCGTTTTGACTTTTCTTGACGCAACCTGACAACACCCATTAAAAAGTGGGCTTAAATTCTGGTCTAAGATTCTTGGGAGATTGTAAATTCTTTTAAAACGCGGTAAGGTAAGTGAATTATTTGTCGTGGTGATAAGGATATGTATTAATTAATATAAACAAGTAACTGAATTTAATAGACTGTTTAGATTATATTATTTTTAGCTATTTCAAAGTTTTCATCATTATTAAAAACGTTATAATATATATGACGGAAAATTCACCACCATGACAAATTCATAGTCACCAATTCACAATGAGAAAATTTACCATCATGACAAATTCACAGTCACCGCAATTCATAGTCACCAATTCACGGTGAGAAAATTTACCATCATGACAAATTCACCGTCAAGTAAAATTTACCACCAGCAATTCACCGCTGTGAAAAATTAAAATTTGTCATGGTGAATTTTCCAACAGTGAATTGCTAACAGTGAAATTTCCTAGAGTCATATATGAGATATTTTATTAATTTGTATTTAATAAAATAATAATATAATATATTATTGTGTAATTTTTTATATTTAAATGGTATATTTGAAAACTAAATAGTGTAGGTTTAGAGTTCTCAAGTAAGTTATCAGATTTATTAAAATATTTAAGATTTATAGTAATTATATAATTTAAAATTAAGTTATTAATAAATGGATAATTAAAATTTGTAATTAGAGATATAAGATTGGAATAATTAATTAATATGGTTGATAATTTGATGTCATTGAAGAAAATTATATTTTTGTTGTTGAAAATGTGATGAAATATTTTTTTTTAATTTTAGAATTTTGATTTTCATAAATTTAAATTTAGCTTGTTAAGTTAAATTGATACACAAACTGAAAATCATATTTATATAGCAATACAATACAAAGACTAGAGCTACCCAATTCTAATTAATGGGAACAAAATAACTAAGTAGCCAAATAACTTAAAATGTGAAACTTTGTTATTGAAGAATTCCATAACAAAGAATAACATCAAACTAGAGCTATAATGGAACCAAAATAACTATGCATTCAAGGAATAGGAAAATTTGTTAGTAGGAAAAATTCATAGCAAAGAATTTTGTTATTAATAATGCATGTGGATTTAGTACGAAATAAAATGGCTTGGTAAGGAAGAAACAAGGATTTATTAAGGAAGCTCATTCAACTAAATGTGTAAGGCTTGGATTCATTTAGAAAAACTAAGCATGCTATGTATGTTTTCTTGTAGTACATATATTGTTTCTTGTAGTACACATAACAATATATAATATATAGAATACATATATAATGTCATAAGATTTTGATATCATAATGGGAGAAGATAGTGGATAATTTTAAAGGATATTTATAATGTTCTTTTATTAGTATTATATTTATAATGTATAGATTTTTCTTGCACTATCAAGAATTATTCTTTCTTTGTGAATATTTAAATTTATTATCAATATTTTGTAGTCCTTTAACTAGTTATTATCAACTACATTGCAATGGTAAGGACTAATCATTTTATCACACCTACTTGTTTACTAATTTTGGGTTGATATTAATTTGATTGAGATTTTGTTTAAAATTTCCCTAGCATTCATATGGTTTTAAGAAGTTAAATATTTATAATTTCTTGTAAAATTTGTTGATAGAAGCATATAACTACATCAAGAAAATCTTATAAAAAAATTTAAAAATAAAAGAATAAACTTAAATGAATAAAGAACTTTTTAATTATCATAATGTAAAAATAAGTGTATATTCTACACTTTTCTAATTATTTTGGACTAATTTTGACTAGTTTCTCTTAATGTATTGACTAATGTCTAAGTGGTTTGATTTTGAGTAAAAATTGGCAATTAACTTGAACCTAATATAATCTTACCTTTATGCATCCCCAGATTCTAGAATAAATCATCATATTACCTATTTTATATCAAGGTGAAATCCATGGGTGCCAATTAGACCCTTGCACTAGTTGTTAGTTTCTAACTTGAGACAAAAAACTTAATATGTGCATTTTATTGTTGTATAAAAGGATAAATCCTAATTCATTTGAAGATCATCAAGGAATAATTACACATCTATCTAAGGCATTACATTAGATCATTATACCATATATATAATGCATTTATAATTTTAAAAAAACTTGATATCATAGTGAGAGAAGATAGTGGGTAATTTTAAATGATATTTATTTAATACCCTTTTGTTAACATGATATTTATAATGCATTGATTTTTTCTTGTAATATCAAGAATTATTCATTCTTTGTGAATATTTAAGTTTTCCAACCAAAAATTTAAATAAGTTACTACTAATCAATATTCTTTAATCCTTTAACTAGTTATCAACTACACTTTTAACTATATTGCAATGGTAGGGACTAGTCATTATGTGATACTTATTTGTTTACTATTTTTCGATTGATACTAATTAGCTTGATCTTTTATTTAAAATTTGATGCAGGAGCATCCAATTGTGTAGGGCAGTCTTGCATCATCCAAAAAAAAATGTTTTTTTCCTTTTTTTTAATTGTTTTGAGTCCCATGATGGCATTTAAGGGGTGTAATACAGTTAAAATTTAGAAAAGGTGAAAAATTGTCACTTACTATTTTTAGTAAGTCAACCTAAATGGGCTCATATGGACCTAAAAATTTACCCCAAGGAGAAAAACTGTAAAACATTTCTAGCGGTGAAAGAATTGTCTCAATACCATGTATAGTTTGGGAGATATTAAACCTTAGAAGCCTTCAAAAGGCTTGTTTCAAAATTGTAGATCACTTTGAAAGCTTTCCAATGATATATTATAATAGAAAATTGCACACCTGAATCAAAAGTTATGGCCCTGAGAAGCTGCCCCATGAAAAAGTGAATTTCATTAAAATATCTTCCTAGGCAAGAAATCAAATGGTGGGACTTTTGGTGCCAAAACAAAAGGGAAAGTTACACTTTCTAAAACATTTTAGGGAAATTATTGGGTAACATAAAAGGGTTAAGTAGAGGTTGTAGAAGCTTGCTCCATTAGTATATATTATGGCTTCGAATAATAGATTTTATTTTCAGAGTTGATGTGGATGTAATGAATCAAGCCCATGAGGTTGTAGCCCTATAATTTTTGAATCTATAATTTCATTTTCAAAAAATAATTGAAAGTGGGTTATATTCTATCTTGTATTTTTTGTGTTGTTATTTGTTATTGGGTTTTGTGTGGGGTTTGGGCGGTGTAGCCCTCATCAAAATTTCTCTAGCATTCATATGATTTTAATTGAATTTAAAGATTCATAATTTCTTTTAAAAAAATTATTGAAAAATATAATTACATTAAAAATCCTGTAAAAAAATTAAAATAAAAGAGTAACCTTAAATGAACTAATAACCTTTTAATTATCATAATGTTAAAAATAAGTGTATATTCTACACTTTTTCTAGTTTTTTTGGACTCGTTTTTTTCTTCTTAGTGTAATGAATAGTGTCTAAGTGGTCTAATTTTGAGCAAAATTTAGCAATTAACTTGAACCTAATCTAATCTTCTAATCTTACCTTCATGCATCCCTAGAGTGTGGAATCATCCATCATAATACTTATTATTTTATCAAGGTGAAATCCATGGGTTCTAATTAGGACCCTAAACTTTAAATTTCAAATTTCAAATTTAACTCAAATTGACATCCTTTCACTACCTATTAGTTTCCCACTTGAGAGCAATTTTTGTTAACATGTGCACTTTGGTGTTGTATAAATGAAAAAAACCCTAATTCATTTGAAGATTATCAAGTAATAATTATAAATGTATCTAAGGCATTACATAAGAGCTACATTATACATTACATCACCATATGTACATAGATCAACATGGCATGAACCTCTTAGGTATAGTGCATTATTTCCTTGTATCTTCACTTATCATTATATCAAATCATTATATTTTTAATAAGGTTTTAACCTAAGGATAACAATCCTTACCTCACAAGCTCCTCAATAATATATATTGAAACGCCTCACTAATTTTAATTTTCCCAATGATCTAGTTGTAAAGTTCTCATTTTAGCATGGTGGATGCTAGAATAGGAGTAAGCTACCACTAAGATGGGGAAATGGAATTCATTCTTTTGCTCTATATCTATCTTCTTTTGAATTTCCACTAATTGTTTATAAATTTCTAAGAGAATAATTTTTTTTGGGTATCTTGGTAATTTGTACAAGTCTTTGTGTAATCCTCCCTTTTTATGTAGTAGAAGGTTATGAACTAAATAAACCAACTCCCTCAATTTCCTAGCTTGTGTGTTATCTCTAGGAACAACCTCTTCATGCAATCCTTTCCAAGAACCTAATGGTGGAGAATATGAATGCATCATTTACCTAGTGATAATGCCTCCATCTTTCCTTTAGTTTGAGTTGTGAGTAATGGTCGTGTGCCATAGTTTTTCCAAGTTACATTTTTCCTACCTAAGTCAAGCATAGAAAGCTAGCATTATAGGCTAGTAGGTAGACTAGGTAGGTCATGTATAATTTTCTTACTTCTTGCACTTCTATCAAGTGTTCAAGCAAATTGTCACTTGTTAGTGTTGCCCAATTGATTTTATTCTTATCTAAGATGAAATATATAAAGAAACAATCTAAGGGTAGAAGTCCCTAATCTGTGGTTTCCTAATCAATCTACTTAATAAGGTGATGGCATCATGGGGGTCCTCTTTGAACTCAATTATGTGGGTGATCAAATATCAATCTACTATGTTGGGAGATCAAAGACCTTATCAATTACATCTAGATTAATATCTAGGATAGTCTAGTGAACAATCCCAAATACCTTCCTTCTCATTTGTTCATAAAGCCAAGACTAGCTCTAGTAATTACAAGGACATTAGCAATGCAACTACCTAGACTAGTCCACTTTAGGTCATGCACTAGGCCTCAAAAGTTATATCTCCTTCCTTGTGCACTATTCACAATAATTCTTGTGCATTCACATGTCCCAAATCTATATCTATAATGTAACTCCATGGGGAGAACATTTTGGATAGAGGGTGACATTCTTTATACTCATACTTATCTTTTTTGCTAGTTGTTCTCCTTGATGGATGCTTCAAAGGTTGAAGATAATCCTTCCAACATTTCTATTGTAAAAGATAAATCATAACATCAAAGGAAATAACTACGGTCTAAAATGAAATAAATTAGGGTAAGTAGACTTTAGAATCCCCAAATATCTTTTGTGAGGTTAAGTTAATTGAGTTCTTTAGATGGTAAATTTTTTTAAGAACTATTCAAGGTTTCAACAAAAGTTCTTCTATAGGCCTAACATAAATTCCAACTAAAATAGTCAAGAAAGCAAACTTTAGGACCCCGGGATGATAAATGCTTCAGAGATTAGGAAGCTAGAAAACTTGAATGCCAAGGAAGGCTAATCCATCTAAAGACAAAAAAAAGAAAAGAAAAATAGTTAAATATAAAATTTAAACTCTTAAAACCAAGATATTTATTACTCAACCTTGTAGGATAGAAGGGTCAGGGAGAGGAGATTAGAAATATCCTTCCCAAAACACCAAAGAACAAACAAGAAGGGGAATACCCAAGCTTCCAACTTTGAGAATAGGATATATCAATACAAAACACCAAAGAAAAAATAAGAAAGGGAAGACCCAAGCTTCCGGCAATAAGATATATCAATACAAAATGTCAGTTCAGAAATTAACCATACCATGTACTCATACTTAAAAAACATTTAAGAAGATCAATCACAGACCATCAAACCTTAAAAAGGATGTACATCTTTGATACCGAAAGAGATGTGAATAAGTAACATTGGAAACAAGCATTTAAGAAGATCGATCCCGGACTAAGAAGTAAAATTGTTGGAAATCAAAGGATGTACCAAAAGGCAAATAAATAGATAGACCTCCACATCTTGATAACTGAAAAATATGTGAATAACATTGGAAACAACCATGGTCTAAGATACTTGAAAGCACATGAGTAAGAAGACAACCGAACCCACGAACCTGAAAAGAACAAGGCTAAAACCGCTGGTGATCGGGGATTGGAGATAGCCTAAAATCTATGCTCGGAGGAAAAGAGTAAGAGGATCTTTGCAAGACGGAATCTGAGAGGCAAGACAAAGCACAAGATCGGGAAAATGAAATGTCTAAAAAATTTATAAACAAGCGATTCAATTAGACATTCCACGACGCTCAGAAATTAAAAGAAATATTACCAAATTTAACAAACTCATTTATTTCTTTAATTTGTATGCCTTTCTCTGCAACCTTTCTATGGCGTCGTTTGAACAGTGCAAATTATTTATGAAGTGCGACACTTTAACTGCAATACATTTTTTTTACGTGAGAAATCAGGCAATTAATATTATTAAAGAACGTCACACAAGCCAAATCTATCTCTCCAATAAACTTCGAATTTCCGCTACTCCAAAATGTGTTGGGAAAACGATTGCCATGAAGCAACTTAAAAGAATTGTGAAGGGTCTCAAATAACTCGTACGGAACAGTGTACGTTCCAAACTCTCGGGAAGGCACTCCAATTCATTGGGAATGAATGTCTACTTTAAAAAAGTTCTGGTATTCGAGCTCCTTTAATGACTGCTCAACTAAAGCCGAGCAGCCGTAGATTCCTTGTTTGACTTTTCTTAACGCAACCTCACATTACTAAAAGAGTAGACCCAAATCGTGGGCTACCAAGATTCTTAGTGGCCAGAAAAAAAAAATTAGAACGGCTTTTTTCAATGGAATAAGCGATTCAATTATAGAAAGATTACATCAAGAGCTGCACAGCAGAAAATTCTTTTAAAACGTTGTACGGTGAGTGAGTTATTTGTCTAATAGTTTTTGTATTAGAAAATAAAATCATGCCAATTATAGCAAAAGGAGTTGTGACCAAGTTGGCGTTGATGCAATATCTTCCAAAACCCTTGTCTATGCAGTTAACATGCCACAAAATGATTTGCAAGCCACGAATACGTGTAGAGGTTGCATGAAAATACTTGGAGGATATTTGGAGGTCGCATGGGTGAGAAAGGAGGCCAAGTAGGCTATTGACAGAAGCCGGAGTTAAGTTGCAACCTGATCTACCTGTTAATAACAACAAATGTCAATGAATGAGCTTGGGCAGAATGATGAGCACACCCTAAGATCAAACGTAGAGGAAAGGGCATGACAAATTTGATTTCTGTATAAAAGGCATGAGTATGACCTGCATAATGATTGCATGAAAATATTTTTGTGTGAAAATCCCAGGTTGGAGAAGCCGTGTCAAACTATGCAAGGCCGACTCACTTGTTGAAGATCGCTTGTATTTGATGCGCAAATAAAATAATGAATGGTGCCTCTTTTTGGTCGACAAAGATGGGAGTCGATTCAGGCCACAAAATAATGCACAATTGACAAGGAAGGTCGCACAGATAGCTGTAGAAACCCATGCAATATGAAACTTAGCTACTCCATGATCCCTTCACTCTTAACCTGCAAGATTCCTCTATATATTTAGTTGGGCGGAAGGAGGCCACAATTCAATTGACCCCCTTAATGGATCGTCCTGATATGTCGCTAGCAGATCGAGCCATAATGCTTCAAAATTTTGCAAACCACAGATGGAGTGATAGTTGAAGCCTCGATGGAGGTTGATTTAAAGCATGTAGTGATCGATATGACAAAATAACCTAAGAACACAAGATCCACAGGTATTCCACGAACTCTGCAAGTAGGCCAACAAGACCACAAAAATGTCTGCAAATAGGCCAATGAAAGCCACAAACTGCAACAATTTTTTTTTAATAATAGGTCAGATAGGCCAAAACTCTGCACAATTGGTCGAAATGGTCAAAATTATATGCAGAATACAAAATATACCCTAACGAGTAGATGGGCAGAGGGTTGATTGGCCCTGTACTAAAAAAAATTTCAATTTTTTACAGCTTTTCATAAAATAAGCATAGACACGCAATAAATTGTAAAAATTGAAAAATATCAAAATTGATGAAATTAAAGGTTTTTTTTTTGTTTCTTGAACCTTCTAAATGCTATGAAAGTGTTTGTTTGGCTCTATTGTGCTTCGTTGATAGGGCTTTGTGTGCGAGTCACCTTGATGTAGGAAGGAACATGCTCCCATAGCTCTAATACCATGTTGGAGAATTCCAAGATCAAAGAGCTCGAATTTGATAACCTTCCACAAGTGAAACTATAAACACATTAGTATGTCTATTACTATAAAATGAAGAGTGTAATAACACAATGATCAAGCTTTAATTATATAGGCAAGGATGAGGAGGTGAGAAGGTAGAAGTGAAACTCTGAGTACCCCTCCAAAAGTGGGACAATTGTGAGCTCACTTGACAAGTGTGTGAGCAAGTGTCAATAGGTGTCTCAAGTCATGAGGGCACATATCTCAACCATATGAAATGAGGCAAAAGTAAAAGAAAACTTGAGTAAACTTAAATTAGGTGTGAAAAGGTCAATCCTAGAAAGGTGATTAGCTAACTAGGTATGATAACGACTCAATTTACACTAACAAAATTTTCATATTTCTTGCACATATCAATTGCTCAAGCAACTTATCACTTATTAATGTTTCCTAGTTGATTATTTTCTTATCTAGAATTGATTATATAAAGAAACACATCTAAGGGTAGAAGTCCCTAACAATTGGATTCCTAATCACTCTACTCAATAAGGTGGTGATGTCATGGGAATCCACTTTGAACTCACTTATGTGTAGGAACTTGGTTCTTTATAGGGTAGACTTCCCTATTTATCATTGGTACAATTTATTTTCTAAGATGTTTTCATTTCATAGTACTTTGGTGCTTCCTTCAAGTCTATCTTGTCATACTATGCATATATTGGAGACCATTCTCAATTACCTCTACATTAATAGCCATGATATTATAGTGAGTAGACCCAAATTCCTTTCTTCTCCTCTGGTCATAAAGCCAATACTAGCTCTAGAAAGTATAATGACACTAGGAATGTAGTTACTTGGACTAGTCCACTTTGGGTCATGCAGCGGGCCCCAACAATCCTCTCTCCTTTCCTTGTGCTCTTCACAATAAATCTTGTAATTCAAATGTCTTAGATCTATATCTCTGATGTTACTCCAAGGGGAGAATATATTGGATAAAGGGTGATATTATTTGTATGTATACTTCATCTCTTTTGCTAGTTGTTATCCTTGCATGTATTCTTCCAGGAAAGCATAAGAATAATTATACAAGTCAAAGATGATCCTTCCAAAAAAATTATTATAAAAGGTAAATCAAAATATCAAAGTAAATAACTAAATTCTAGAAAGATAAATAGATTGAGGCAAGTAGACTTTAGAATCCCCAAATATCTTTTGCAAGGTTAAGTTAACTAAGTTCTTTAGATAGGAAATATTTTTGAAGAAAATACTTACTTATATCAGCAATATTAAAGTTTTATAGAGTATTAAGCTAAGAAAACACCTCATTTTTCAACAATTAATAGCCAGATTGGGGGTGAGGTAGATGTTCATGGTCCAACCACTATGGATCTTGTGTATGAGAAAGTAGTTAAGAAAAAGCAAAAGCTCAAAGCTATTGTTGAAAATGGAGGTAATTATGTAGCTTTAAAACTTGTAAAACTATTATACTATAGATTTAATTAACTGTTCTTTGTTACAATTTCTTTGTGGATGATTATTTGTTAGATTCATTTTACTATTTGTAGAAGTAAAAAGATTGTAGAAGAATAAGACCAGAATATAGAAGTGACACAACATATACCATGGAGAAACCCTTTTAAGAAAAAACTCCACCACCAAAATCAATAGTGCTTGTATTATTTAACCTTAGAACAATATTACAATAATTCTTTATCAATCCTTGCTTGAGATGCTACTTTTTCCTTCAACAATTCTTCTTCACAACCTACAATAAAATCTAATAAAACTCTCTTCAACTTGTTGCAATTTATAGAAAATACTGAGCCTTGTAAACTCCAAAGAGTTTACAATTACAAAGCATAAATCTTATCTCACAAAACCTATGCCTATTCTTTGCAAGTAGAGTTCTTTCATGAAAAACAATGTCAAACCAAGTCCTTCATCGATTTGGGCATCCAAAACTGAAGTCCTAACTCAACGTTGATTACGAAGATATATTGTAAGCTTCTCCTAAAATTTGGTGCCCAAGAATGGACCCACTTAACTCAGCCTTATAAAATATCTTCTCACACAAAAGTGTTAACTCCAAGATGCCAACTTGGGCACCCAAGGTGGGTCCAAGTCAATCTCTATTAATTGAAACATATATCTCCATCAATTCATGCAAATAGGATGCATGATTGATCATCCCCACTTAACTAAATGTATCACCTATTATTTTTCATGCAACTCAAGTCATTAGTCATGCATTCCAATTCAATTGAAGTCAACTAGCATTCAACTGAAACTAACTACATGCAACTAAAGATAACTAGACCATAACTAAATTGAACTGAATTGAACTGAACTGATACTTAACTAAACTAAATTGAACCAAAGTCCATGCATGTAAACATCAATTCCTAACTTCTGGGATCTTTACATGCATTACTGAAGTGTTATCTTTCTCCAAATAGTTAACATAACTCAAGGTGAGTTCCAACTTCCATGTGGGTGCCCCATGTGCTCCTATTTTGTAGGAGATCTTCTTGGACATCACCACATGTTCCAATCATTTAGAATTAATTACAAATGTCAATTTACATGTTCATTTCATTCAAATTTAATCTCTTTCTAATCCTAGTGTTGGGGAACATCATGGAACCCTTCAGAAAACCTCTTGGTTCCACCCAAAAAATTGTGCAAAGTTTGGCTTGGGCCCTCGTTTATGATTTTAGGCCATATCCTCATCACTATGTTAGGGTTTTATATTTATAAAACCTCCCCAAAATTGGCCTATGAATCAAAAACCCTTGGTCATTATATTCTTGCACTAACCTTTTCTCCTGGTACCCAGTCACTTAAGTTGCCACTTATGCCATTGAGTCTGTTGTTTTTACTGACCCCCTGATCTTAGGTCTGTCAGTCACCTTAGTCCTTCTCAGTATTAATTTCCTATGATTGAAGGCTTGATTTTAATGACTTAAATCCTTAGCTTTCATCCTTTGAGGGTTAGGTTCACATTTTCCTAGTGATGGCCCCTTTTTTATGACTAACTTTTGCAACATGTGCAGAAATGGAACTTCATGTTGGTCGTCTGATCATGGGGAATTAATCCTAGTCATTCCCCATATGCTTGTGTTGGATTGTTTCTTCTTATTTTATTCACATGGGCTAGTGAGCTTCGACCACATGTCTTGTATGTTGGTGGGCCTAGTTTCCTTGGTGAAAATACATGGCACCTTTCAAAGAAGATCAACAGCTATAGGATTAAAGATGTGGCCACATCTCTACACGAGCTAGCAGGTGATGGCCACATGCTACTGCCAGATGGTGGGACCAATATCTCTACAGGGCCAATGGACGTAGTCCGAAAGAAGATTAACAGTGGATGTCATGACACATGTTCTCATCAAATTTTTTCCCTGCACGCCCGTCTATCTACAGTAGTGAGGAAAGATAGTCAAACAAACTAGTAGGCGAAGTGGCATCTGACATTATTATGGGACTCGCTAAGCTTTGAGGATGGAGGTTTATTTTGTAAGAGATGAAATTGGTCATCAACGGTCGATTGCAGGTGACGTGGCCTAATCTTGACCACTCCCTGCCATCCTGTGAGGGCCCTACCCATGTCCTATATTTTGCAACATGCAAGTGGGAAAGTGCCATACGGACTTTCTAAAAGGCTCTGGTGGGTTTTAAACGAAGTTAGGATACTTCTAAAATTGGCTAAAAAGTTACTATTTCTAAATGGCACTATTTTTAAATTTGTTCTTTGATGCACATGCTTGAGATTTCTGCCATCAATCTTGATAGTTATTGATACGTATTGAGAAGGAAAAAACAATGCAAGGTAATTTAAAAATTGATATTTTGAGATCAGACTAGGATCATTCCCCATTGTTTTGTTACCAAGAAATATAGGTGTTTTAATTCCCATGGGTAAGCTGGTAATTATAGCATGAATAGTTTTAATTGATGTTATGTATAGAGTGGATGTATATCTACTCTAAGATTTTCTAATTTAAAGGAGCATTAAAAGCACATTTAACACTTAATTATAAGTGGTTGCATAGTAATCTACCCATTGATTTATCTTTAAAACATAATCAATGGTTAAGATTAAAAGATCAAAGCAGACTATTGTCAGCTTGCACGCACAAGCTTTCTTTGAAGAATTAATGGTTGGCACACTTGCATGGCTCATTATAATGTGAACCATTAGCCATTTTTCTCATTCAAAAACTAGCAATTGAGTTTGATTCTGAGAGCATAATTGGTTCTAGAGGTCTTCTAGTCCTTATCACTAAGAGGATGAGTAAGTCTGGGGAGTCTGTTAGGCCAGTCCAAAGGTCTAGGAGATTGAGTTTGCTCAAGTCTGAGGAGAATGCCCTTGAGGATAAATTTGATACACAGGGAGCTCCTGATACACCAAAGAGTAGAAGGGGACGTAGTAAATTCAAGAAATATGGTGTCAAGAGTAACTACCGCTAGAGGAGTTGAATTTTTTTAGAAGAACTAGTCAAGTTCAAAGGAAAAAATTTGTTGGAATATGAAAAGAAGGCAAAGAAAAAGTGTAAGTATCGTAAGGCCTATCTAGGAGGACGTAATTCTCCTAGTGAGGTTTCTGATAGCCCTTCAGATAGTGAGGGTGACACTGATCCAGGAGGTGATTATTATCGCATCTCCCTGGTACCATCTAAGGATTTTGACAAGGACCTATGGTGACGGTTCCTCCAGTTCCACCATGAGCAAGGCGCGGGTTAGTATCCTCTAAGGCCGATGACTCAAAGTGATGACTCTACCCCATTTTTTTTTTTATGACACCATGGCCCTTTTGTCAAGATTGTCCTATTTAGCATTCTTGTGATTTCTTGTTTCTAGCATTAATATGGAAATTTTTTGGTTTGGTGTATTGGAGAAGTGCCAGACTTCCTAATGTTGGTAGCATGTGGGTTTCTTCCAAGTTGTATGCATTTTTTTGTTGGGGCTGTGAGTGGAGAATCTTCTTTGGTCAACAAGGACAAGGATTCAATGTTGTTGTAAGAAACTCTACCTTTTGAGGAGTTGGAATTCCTTCATGCAAGGAATGTGGAATTTAGTCTTTTACTCTTCCATTTTTCGCAATGATTGCATGTAACTAACTAAGTACATCTCAAGTTCTGGTGCAAATGATCTTGAAATGAGATGAAATGTAAATGTAATTGAGCCTAATTCTTGTTGCTCCCATATTTTATAAAAGGGATTTCAGGGCTCATCACAGAGGGTCATATTTTTAAGTCTTAATAAGGTTTTAGGTGAGTGCTAAGCTCAGGAAAGGCATTTTAAATAGAATATAGATAAATAGGCCAATAGATTTTCTTGGATAGGAAATCCCATATGTAATAGTCTTAAATTAGTTCTATAGAAAATACTGATATCGAAAAAAATCTTATTCTGGAAAAATATACTCTCCTATGTATATTTCTCACAAGTTATAAATGAAAATACTAATAGTGTTATCATTTATCTTCAATTGTTCCACTTGAATGTATGATTTTGTTTTCAACTTTAACTCAAAGAGTTTATTAAAATGCTTGAAGAGGGTTATAGATTTTGTAAGAAAGTGTTTAGGATTTATAAGAAGTGAGTGTTTTAGGCATTGTGAGTTTTCATAAATGCAAAGTTGCAATATGGAAATAGTCCACCTATCTCTAAATTGAATAGTTCATATATTACTGATTCTTACATATTTGACTCTGTTGCTCCAATTGATGAGGCACTAGTTAGTTTGTTAGAAAATCTTGCATAAAAATGAGAAAATAGCACACCGGTCCATGAACTTAAAATAAGAACAATATTCATTTAAAAAAAAAATTCAGAATAGTGTAGGTTAGGAATATCTTTGATTCTTAGCAAATAAGTAGTCATTCACTTAGAGATAGATGTCAAATCTTTAGTGAGATGGGTTTTATTTGCAATAAATAGGAATAAATATGTGTATAAATGTGTTACTAATTGAATACACTTCATGAAAACACAATTGGGATCACCCTCCTAGGTTTCACAGAGCTTGAAGCAAAGGAGTAAGGGTCACAAAATCCTAGGCTAGTTGTGTTGATCACTAACCTTACAGTTTCTTCACTATAAGAGTTGGCTACTCTTTAAAGAATTGTGAGGTTCTACTGGAAAAATCACCAATAGGAATGGTGGCTCTTTTGGGGACTAGCTTTGAATCTCTAGTGCAGACTGTTATATCATAGAGTCAAGAGTTAGGTGAATCTAGACATCTAGTTCAAATATTAATACCTAGAAGTATTTCTATTGCAATGATGTCAAAGAATTTGTGTGATTCTATTGTGGGAGAAGACCCAGAAGGAAATTCATACTTAAATGTACTTCATACCATTTGAAGTTTGGTCCTCTATGAAGAGAGGTGGTGACTCTATCTAAAGAACCTATTGAAGATTCAAAAGGAATTTTAGATCTACAATATTTCCAATCCCGAATAATTTACTACAGCTGCAATATATCCAAGTATTCTTCATATTTTGGTTTTCAAAAAGCATAACCTGTATATGAAAACCATATTTTTAAGACTAAAAAAAAAAATTGATTCCCTATTGAGTGAAAATAAGCACTAACAAAGAGAAGGGTACTTCTATAAATTATTAAGTTGCAAAATCTACTATGATGTAAGGTATAAATTATTCCTAAAAAAGAACTAGGAGGAACCTTTTATGATTGAAAATGATGTTACGAAAAGTGTGTAAGGGTATAAGAGGATATATTATCAATATATATATATACCTTGGTATGATCCAGTGTGCAACTATGGTTTGTAATCATCCCCAGTCAAGTTGTAGAAGTCTTAACTCTGATAGACATAGAGCTATTAAATTCATTGGAATTAATGGCTATCCAAATGTTATTCTATCTAAAATCAAGGAATATCTACCCAAGTTCAATGGTACAAAGTGTGAATTAGCAAGAAAGCATCTGCAAGAATTCAATAATCTAATGGATGATTTTGAGATAGATCATGAGGATGTAATCATGAGGTTGTTTGTTTAGTCTCTAAAAGGATATTCGAGAGATCGGTTCTCTAATTTACCAACATTCTCTATCTACTCTTGGGAAGAGTTCAAGGTAGTGTTCATAGAGAAATTTGGTGAAAGAATCAGTGCTAATTCTTTGCTCAATAAATTTATGAACATTGAGATAGAAGAGGATGAGATGGTTCCAACATTTAACAGAAGATTTTCTAAAACATTAAGGGATATTCTTGAGCTCTTAAAGTTAAGTGATGCAGTATGTTTGGTTGTTTAGTTGGGATATTTTGATAGAAAAATGAGCTATCTGTTGAGAGATAAAAAATACCAAAACCGTGGATCAAGCATATGGGATAGCCATGAACATTGAAAACAACTAGAATTATGGAATGCACAAAGGTCATTTGAATACAAGAATTTGTTTCCATGAGACACCAAATGTTGATAAAACTACTAGTTTTTCTAGTGACAAGACCATAAAGAGGGTCCACAAGTAGTCTTATGATTCAGATGAATCTGGTGATCTGTTTGAAAATAAGAGTAATAATGAGATAATGTATTCAGCATTTAGTATGCTAGAACCATGTAGTTCTGATTACAATATTGTTAGGGTTGAAAATTTTGTCAACATTGAGCTTAGCTTCATTGGGCCAGTTCATGAACATTCAATTCATGAGGCTAATCATGTTGATTGTTATTTTGCTAGTCATACCAGCTTAAATGAAGTAGACTTCAAAAATTTTATATCAAAGGAGGATAACATTAACATGCAAGATGTGGATGACATGGTTTCACTCTTAGGTGATCAGATTATGCATTATGATGAGAATTTGAGTAATATGATGGCACCATTTTTCAGTAATACTAAATTATTGAGGTTGAAGAGCTTTATGACCATGACATCTCAAATCATGTGGACACGGCAGAAATTCCTGATGTCTGTACTAAAAAATATAAGGGTGGGAATGAAATTGATAGTGTGTCTATCTACTC